>WNNJ02002899.1:0-66378 GCA_012934845.2 Pomphorhynchus laevis | reverse complement strand
TACTTTTCCTAATTGTCGTCCATTTTATCCAAGATTTGCAAAATTAAAGTCTTATTCGGATTTAATTGAATCGATATTCTAATTCAATAAATAATATAAGCATCATATTATTTTCATTTTATATTTATTTTATTAAATTTAATCATATTATCATCATTTTATTACTTAAACAATAAAACAAAATATTATTTTATATAAAAAATATTTTATTATATTACGATAGTATTATTATATTATATATTAAATTATATAATAATATTATTATATAAAATTATTACTTATATTATTATTATTTAAGTATTTACGTATTTACTCTAAAAGTAGAATCAAAATATTTAAATTGGAAGAATCCGCTAAAATATTGTTAATGAAGAATAATATGTTTCATTATTAGCATTTTTAAAATATTTTTGAAGATTCGGTTTCGGCTAACCTTTAATTTCATGTACTCGATCAATGCAAGCATGCTTTGCTTATTTGATTGAATCTCGTCCCAGGGCATTGTGCAAGACGTACTGGGATATAGAATTACGGACTAAACTAAGCAAAATGATTAAAATGACTGTATTCATACATTACCTGACCGAAAATATTCATTTGACAAAGTCCCGATGACATTAACCATCTCTTTATGCATAAGCTATATCTGTAAATACGATTCGTCAGTGCATTTGTCGATGGAAAAATACGACATTGGTCTGATCGGATAAGCTTTTCAAAGAGAAAAGGCTATTTCGTTTATAATCAATATTGAAATAAATTTTTAAATTATTTTTCTCATAAAAACATTGAATATTTATTCGAATTTTAAACACAATAACGTTGGTAAATTCTACAATTTCAATTGTTTTTCAGGTTACTCTAACTATTATAAAATTGTATGATAATATATTTTTCTATATATCTTCTATTTGATTAATTTATTAGAAGTAATTATACTTTTAATAAACTATTTACGGTAGGAAATTAAATTTTACTGGAAACAAGTTTCATTAACTTTAAACATATAAACATATAACGCATAATATTACTATCGACAATATTGTTGTCTTTCTGAAACATGCGCGTTCAAACAACATCCTGAACAATTTACTACTAAGCTCTTTGCAATGGATACTGAAATATCCTCAGCCTCAAATACCTTGAAATCACTATGGCATTTTCATTTTCACTATTTCATTTTTCATTTGTATGAGTTTCAATATTTCAAAATTGTATGATAATATTTTAAAAGAGATTGAGACCATTCCGCGTGAAATACGTTGTTATCATTGAAGCCAGACGCGGAAGAACGGTAGCAAATCGACATATCTGGTAACTTCACATTGAGTGCTAAACCAGCACTACAACTTCACCAAACAGGATCATTAGCAAAAGCACTGGCAAATGCCAACGCAGATCTCTTGAATATCGGCTAACTTAAATCATAAATCTCAAAAGAGAGTGAGACCATTCTCTTTTAAGAGAATGGTCTTAAAATTCTCTTACTTGCCACCGTTCTTCCGCGTCTGGCTTCAATGATAACAACGTATTTCACGCGGATTGGTCTCACTCTCTTTTAAGATTCATGATTTAAGTTAGCCGATATTCAAGAGACCTGCGCTGGCATTTGCCAGTGCTTTTGCTAATGATCCTGTTTTGTGAAGCTGTAGTGCTGGTTTAGCACTTAATGTGAAGTTACCAGATATCTTTCTGGTACTTCATACACATGACTCGTGTGCCGTCTGCCAGTCCTCCTCTGCATCCAGTAGTGGGAGGGATCTGGCACTGATGAGTCATTGTGATGACGAAACGGTACTGGCTACCGTTCTTCCGTGTCTGGCTTCAATGGTAACAACGTATTTCACGCGGATTGGTCTCACTCTCTTTTAAGATTCATGATTTAAGTTAGCCGATATTCAAGAGACCTGCGCTGGCATTTGCCAGTGCTTTTGCTAATGATCCTATTTGGTGAAGCAGTAGTGCTGGTTTAGCACTTAATGTGAAGTTACCAGATATCTTTCTGGTACTTCATACACATGACTCGTGTGCCGTCTGCCAGTCCTCCTCTGCATCCAGTAGTGGGAGGGATCTGGTACTGATGAGTCATTGTGATGACGAAACGGTACTGGCTACCGTTCTTCAGTGTCTGGCTTCAATGATAACAAAATATATAATTTATTTATCGTCAATTTAAATGGTATATAATTATTTATATATGTTTTATTATATATACAACCTATAATAATTATTAAATGAAATTTTTTATATTTGGAGGTAGAACTTCCCCTACCAACGCTGATTTAATTTTAAATCAGAAATGATTTCAATTAAATGTCTTTCATCAAATCTAATTGTCAATAAAAGCATACGAGTCGAGTGATCGTCAGCCAACATTAAAAGGACCGAAACGTAGGTATTGGATCAGTAGATGATTAGATCCACAAGTACTGAAATGTAGCGTACTGCTATTGACTTATAGATAAGATTAAAACAGCATGTAGAAAAAAATAGTCATCAAAATTTCAATAGTAACAATAACTGCACAGGTATATCAACTTAAAATTAGGAAACAATAAATGACTAGTTTGAATATAGTAATATTGTAATTATTAAATTATTATATAATTATAATAAAAAAATAAATATAAAATATCATACAATTTATTAGAAGTAATTATACTTTTAATAAACTATTTACGGTAGGAAATTAAATTTTACTGGAAACAAGTTTCATTAACTTTAAACATATAAACATATAACGCATAATATTACTACCGACAATATTGTTGTCTTTCTGAAACATCCGCGTTCAAACAACATCTTGAACAATTTACTACTAAGCTCTTTGCAATGGATACTGAAATATCCTCAGCCTCAAATACCTTGAAATCACTATGGCATAAACCACACGCAAATAAAAGGTCACTTGTCGTCCGCCACATATACACGGGTATCACGATAAACTTTGATAATCCGTGTCCCATGCACGATCGTTTGAATTATTACCGCTGAAAATTGTGTCAAATTCAATGCCCACCAATTTTTAATCTTCTTTATTGCCCTGTCCTTTACAAATTGTCAATCAAGCAAATCTATTCGCTAACTACTGACCTTACCAACACCCTTGACCCAAACCAACTAATCACAATGCAATTGTTAAAGCATGCAGTCGAGGAAGTGACCGATAATTCAAATCATAGCAAATGACTTTTGATGTCATGATTTTTTATGCGGTATTTTATCATTTGTGTGAAATGTTAGTGGCATAATAAATATCCTCAGATTATTTTTTAATTAATTCAGCTATTATAGGGTTATTAACTTATATTGTAAGAGATCTTTCATTCGCATGCTCCTAATAATCTACAAGTTTTGTAGATTAATTTGTATCTCAATGCAATGGTTAAGCCAGGTATTTGAAAAGCTAGCACATGACGAAAAGTTACAATGGCATAATAAATATCCTCAGATTATTTTTTAATTAATTCAGCTATTGTAAACTTCTATTGTAAGAGATCTTTCATTCGCATGCTCCTAATAATTTACAAGTTTTGTAGATTATTTTGTATATATTTTCGAATGAAGTATTTTTTGCCTTACATATTTTATTTATTCAAATAAATAAAATATTTATTCATATACAGTATTTTATTCATATAAACCGATATCTACTCAGGTATAATATTTATTAATTTGATATTACTGATTATAATATATAATATAAATATTATATAAATATTATAATACAATATTTATATGAATTAAGATATTTATATAATATATAAATATATGATATAAATATTATTAATATATAATTCTATAAATATTAAAACTAATATATAATATAATACTAATATTAATAGTTATATTAATTTAATATGATAATTATTAATATCGCATTGTAGGATTGCTGATCATTCAGTTTCAACTATGTGCTGTATAAAGCAGAAGTCATCAAGCAATGGGTAGCCCTTTAAGACAATAAAAGCATTGGGTAACCCTTTGACGACAATTTATTTCTAATTTTTATTATAAGTGAAATGTCGACACTAAATAAACAAAATTTAAAACATACATATCTATCTGCTGAAGAACTGTTCATAATTGGTAGCATAACCTCATCTACATCGCATTTTACAGCAAACGCTTGACCTAAGAGTATGAATCCATTAATAAAATATTTTATTTGCAATTCCACTACGCATTCCATTAATGTCTATATCTAAGACAACTTTAAATTTTTATTATTTCATAATAATGACATTTCGATCATAAGAGCAAAAATGCAATTAAAAAATTGAATTAAAATCAAATAAAATTAATTTTTTATTTGATTACGGAACAGTTATTTTTAATTAACAACAAACTTTTTAACTTTAATTTATACATTAACTTTATATTTGATTAAACATTATAAGTAGAAAATGAAGTATTTTATGTTGAGTACTATTGACGTGTGCTCCTCTTTTTTATCTAAGCAATTTTTATTAACAAATTTCGTATTGCGTTAAATTTTTATAATTTATGTTTACGTATTTTAGATATTCTAGAATGTGTGGAACTTGCTCTTCAAAATTGTTTAAGTAAAAAATATATATTTTCATTTTTAATTATAAATTATAATTAAATATAAATATTAAATCGTAATTTAATATTTTTTTATTTGCTCAGATGAAGTCATTTATTTTCTTTGAGCAGCATTATACAATGAGAAATTATTCAAACTAAATAGCGAATAAGTGACTGTTCTTCGTTAAAAGAAGAACAGTTAAAGTCGGTATAGTTAACTATTACACAGTTACAGTCGATATTTTAAATTTCCACTTTATCTATCAATTTAAATATCACTATAACTAAATATTATAAAATGGCCAAATGATTAGAGCCTTTTGTTATTAATTGATAAAAACGACTTGACTTAAATTCAATCAAATTTAACTCAAGTCGATTTATCGATTTGCAGTTAAAGTCAATGTGATTAGCTCAATTTAGTTAGTTCTTCGAAAGAATTAATGTTCGAGAACAAATGTAGAACAAACATAGCGACTAAGCAGTCGCGACAACAACATACCCTCATGACCTAATTCGCTGGCGGATAGAGAAAGATACGTTGCTTAGAAGGAGTTTCACTTTGATCCTATCAGAGTAGCCTTCTTAGAGGAAGCTATCCAACTCTTCCCCGGAATTGGAAATGAGAGTTTGACCGAATTTAATTCCTACCTTCATACCTATCTTCGCAAGCTACAGCGTTTCTATCGACTACCTATAAAGGTCAAATATACAATCCCACTCCGACAAAACTCAAGGTCCTAGCTAAAATGCTAATCTTCCTAATCGCTATCTTCCGCCAGACAAGTCCTCTCGAATGAATAATGGAGCACTATATATAGATTCAATCTGAGTGGGGATAGGGCGCGCATTGTTCGCCTTAACCCTTCTCAGTCTTCATTTTGGAAAATATTCAAGAAGGAGAAGTTTGTCTGCTGGAAGGATAGAGCCTTGAGTTGAATCGGTAGCATATACCTTACAAAAGTTTTGGAGGAGTTACTATCCATACATAATTATAAAGTCACTCAATCACTCAACCATTCCCGCCTTGGCGTGACTTCAGAAGCAGGGACTTATCTATCACAGATATCCTAAACTCATGGGGGGCAATTTAAATATCACTATTGTATCTATCAATTTAAATATCACTATAGCTAAATATTATAAAAGGACCAAATGATTAGAGCCTTTTGATATTAATCGATTAAAACGACTTGAGTTAAATTCAATAGACTTTAACTCAAGTCGATTTATCGATTTGCAGTTAAAGTCAATGTGATTAGCTCAATTTAGTTAGTTCTTCGACAGAATTAAGTTCGAGAACAAATGTCGTACATACAAGTCTGGAAAGAAGATTAAAACTTTGAAATCCAGTACTGCGTCTTATCGGGGAGCAAAACTGGTACGCTCGGGCGTATTGAAATTGTATGATTTATTGGGCGAATAACAATAAAGAAAATCTCTTGTAATTTTTTTCAATGTAGTGCCGTTGGATGAGTTCGTCCCTTAGTATCCTTTAGCATTTATATATAATAAAGCTGAATACAATAGCAGTGGGCTGGGATCCATATATAATACTTTCAAATGCCAAATTATTGTAGCAGTAACCAACCAAAGACCAGAGACAAATTGTTTATTTCGACAACGTTTCGATCCTCACTAGGACCTTTATCAAGTCAAATTATTGTAATCAGATTGAACAATTAGATTTTTTAGAAAAATGTTCTAATTGTTCAATCTGATTACAATAATTTGACTTGATAAGGATCCTAGTGAGGATCGAAACGTTGTCGAAATAAATAATTTGTCTCTGGTTGGTTACTGTTACGAAAATTTAGTATATATAAAATAGTTGCTAGGTAATAAAGATGACTTTCGCATTGAAAACCAGTTACAAAATCATTCATGACAATCAATTGATAAATAAATTTGTTCTTAAATTACAAAATCATCAACAACTCTATCTTAACCATACATACTTAAATCTACGTCTTCTCCGCAACATTGTAACGGCCTCAGTTCCATAAAGCTCTGAACCCCCGGCCGAACCAGCGGGTCGATCTCCTACAGAACTATTCGGTGTCTCTCAACCTCCGAATGAGGAGCTCATCCGCATTCGAGGTGGACTATGGTCGTTAATTTCGAGATGATTAGCTTGATAAACCTTAGTCTTTGCTCTGGGGGACGTTCTCTAGAGAAGAAAACTAATCCCGAGATAGCCCAAAAATCATAAAGACATATTTGAGTTTTCCCATTATGACAGATGCTGCGCCAGTTTCAGAGCCCACATATTTCTCTTCAAAATACGTTTAAGTCTATCCAGGTCAGCTTTCGCCGACCAGTTCACCGTAACGATGCACCCCATATATTTTACCCGACTCGTGAAGATAGGGAGTGGTTGAGGCTGCAAAATGGAGGAGAGCGCAGAGGGTACTAGCCTCTTAAGTTTCTTTTTTGTTGCAGGGGCGACATGAAATATTACCACCTTCGATTTTTCAGAGTTTATAACAAGAATGGAATGGGATAATTGATCTTTTAATCTTAAAAATAATCGACTGATGTCCAAGACTACATCTCTGCACCTGCGTCCAGAAAACAGGGATGTAGTATCATCAGCATATACCACAAGATGTTGATCGCGTTTGAAAGCCTTGAAGAGAACAATTTAGCTAGCAAGATATAAGATAGGAGAAAGTGGGGAACCTTGATGTACACTTGTAATAGGGTAGAACTTACGTGCACCAGGGTCGTCTTTACTGTAGGACCGCTTGGTGTACATCAGTATCTACACCCTGTTAACAATTCTCGCAGGCAGCCTCAGGTATCTGAAAGAGGAGATTACGAAGGGAATGGAGAGGCGGTCAATTGCTGCAGAAAATTCAAGAAAAACAGGCACAGCAAGCTTATGACTGTTATCTTGACAAAATTGACGAACTTCACCAATTGCTAAATGAACCGAGAGATTTTTGACAAGCCCATGAAAACTAGGTGGGATTTAATTACGCCTACTTAGATGGACGCGGATTCTACGCACAAGCACTTTTTCGTAAATGAAGATGAGGGCATTTTTAATTTAAATGGGCCGCAGGTCTTCGGGACATGAACATGATTTATTCTAAGGCAAAACTATATGTCGACTACAATTGATGCCGGATACATCGGATGGTGAGTCTAACAGCATTGTGACGACCACCTCTCTTCTGTGATCGGCTGTCAAAAGCTGACAAACTCGAGAAGAGAGTGGATCGACGGATTTGTAGGTGTCCGGAAGTGGGCTCCAGGAGTTAAGGATATCCGTAACAGATAAGTCCATGCTCTTGAAGTCACTCTAAGGCAGGATTAGTTGTGGAGAAAGCGTGGCTTCGTAGTTGTGTAGGGCTAGTGACTCCTCTAAAACTTTATCAAGGCCTACGCTATTAATCCACCCCGACGCTCTCCCTCGCCAACGGACATATTTCTCATTCTTGAATATCTTTCAGAAAGAAACCTGAGAGGGACTAACAAGAGTAATACTTGCCCTTGTCCCTATTCAGCTAGATCATATATTTTGAACTCCAGTATTCAATCGAGAGAACCTGCCTGAAGGAAACAGAGAGATTGGAAAGGTGTAGCATTTTTACTAGAACCTTAAGTTTTGTTGGAATGGGATCGTAAATGCGACCTTGGAGAAGAGTTGTATAGCTGCCTGAAAGAAAGCCACTCTGAATGGATCAAGGTGAAACCTCCTTCTAAGCAACGTATCTTCTTCTAGCCGCCAGCGTATTAGGTCATGATAGGTGGTCAGCTGTTGGCGCGACTGTTTAGTGTGGATGGGTTTTAACAACCACATCCTATGTAGCAGTAATTTGTCGAGGAGTGAATTTGTTGTATATCAATGAAAGCTGGGGGTTAGTGGTTTGTGTATAAGATAGCCGTTCCTTGCTCTGCGGAGTGCTGCATTAATCCAACGACCAGTTCTTTCGTTGAAGTCACCGAATAACATGCTATAGCCGCTACCTAAAATTCGGTCCAGAGGTCATGGTTCTTGTGAATTTCACCTGGCTGTATGTATACATTGACTATGCTAGTGTTTAGCCCTTTCTTGTTTAGTTATATCATTTGTTAAGACCGGCAAACTCTTTAGCATAGCCAATGTCTACATATGTCTAGGTGAAATTCACAAGAACCATGACCTCCTGGTCCGAATTATAGGTAGCGGCTATGACATATTACTCGGTTATCACTGATCTAATTATAACAGACGACACTAAAGTTAACATTTTAGTGTTACTATTTTGATACGGATGATTGGGATAATTGACCCAGCCGAGTATACAAACTTGTTCTATGATTGGGGATTTCAAATGTGCCAACAACTTCAAAATGAATTAGAAAGAGATGATTTGGCAACATTTAAAACGTTGTCGCAATGTATATACAAAATCAAAGGAACAATGAATGAGATCAAAAATTGAGAGAATTTTAAAGGATAGCGTCATATGAAAAACAACAAATTTGCATATGAAAAATTGCATCATTAAGTTTATCGGATAAGCGTATAAACAGGTAATAAGTTGACCAAAGCAAAATTCCACGATGCTTTGAGCGTACGCTACAATTGGACGGTGAAGGACCCGCCAAAAACATCTGCTTTGAAACACCCATTATTCGTAAGACGTACGTCCAACTGCTGGACTCACGATAATTCAATATAATATTGCCCGTGATTTGTTAGCTAGTGAATTTGAAAATGTCACCTGTTTAGTAGCGACCGATCCACTGCTGAATACTGTTCTAGATGTCTTCATTTTCGAAAAGAACTCGACTTCGCGAAAAACCAGTTCTCTTCTTAGCATCGCATGTAATGGACTTTTCAGGAATATGACAGCGCGGTCAATGATAGAGAAACTAAAAAGTCCTGTTTGGTAAACCGGTAGCTTGTATCGAAAGAGCATAATTTCATAGGTTTTTTATGTCGTCAGTAAGCAAGTGAGCTGATGTTGTTCTATGCCGAATTGCAGTGAAAGTGTCATTAAATGATAAATTGCATTTAATAGCAACTGATTCCGTTGTTTCACGTGATGCAGTCTCTTGGACAGAAACCGACAGGAGCGCACCTTCAGAACAATCAACGTGTAGACTCAGATGGTAATGAACCACTGAATTTATCGAACTCCTAACAATGACAAGGAAAAATGATGTGTATATATTCAAGACAGTTTTAAAAATCTGTCTTGAATATAAATACTTACAATTGAAAAAACCCAAAAGCCCATTTACTTACGTTAATAAGTAAATTCTTCAATTTGCTGATGTAATAATATATATGAATGCAATAGTAATTATCATATTCTAATCAGATTTTATAGAATTCGTTAATTTACAAAATAGCCAAATTGGCATGGTCGTTGTATAGTTTAAGATTCTTTTATATATATGTTCATGAACAATGAACTCTCAGTGATTTAGCCAAAGTATATCACTCTCATTGATATATTGCTGCTAAATAACTAGACTTTGATTATCAGGTCCAACAGTTTAATGTATCACTCCGAGACTTTCTTAACCACGCAGCAGTCATCGTCAGTTAGATGTAGTGATTAAACGTGTGTTTCGACTGCTATTGTGATAACTGTGAGGACACCAGGAGTTCCTCGCGATGCTAGATGAAACTTAGGTGCATAAATAGGAAATAATCATAGATATCGACTTATAATAATTTTAAAAATATTAAAATTTTTTATATTTTAATTATAATCATTAAAATATTAAATTAGTATTAAAGATCGTACAACCTGATTATACATTTACATTTAGATATAATTTACTTCTCGAGCGGAGGTAAATTATTTGTTGATCATCATCAGATGTACCACAAATATGGCACTTGTGTAGATTTTTGAAAAGCATTCGAAATTATTGCAGCGATTCTTCAAAGCTTTTTTAAGGTTCGAATTCGTGAAGTTCCTCAAAACACATTTCCTGCATAAAACAGAAATGCAGATATTCAATAATTTAAAAGCCTTGTATTCTAACAATATTTTTCATCAATAATTGAATATTAAAAGATATTTTCAAAGTTATACAAAGTGATTAATAATACATTTTATAAAATAATCATATAAGATATTAATCAAAATACATCAAACGCAAAATATGATGCGTAAAATTCGGAAGCAACATTCACGAACCTTCTACATAGAGGGTTAGTCTATCGATCATTACATCCAGATGCAACCATGATTTAAATATTTTCAGAATGGTAATGCTGTCTAAATTATCAACTAGAATTGATGAGCAACTATTGACAATCGCAGAATATACCCTGAGAAACATATTTAACATTTGATGACTTGTGCGTTACACTGTTCGAGTGTTCGTATCCACTACGAAGAAATTGATAAACGGTTAAGGTCTATTGGGAAACATGGGTTGTTGATTTATCGATAAACTTTTTGTTTTTACCTGGCTATCGTCAAATTTCAGAATATTTTGAATATTTTCGACAATTGCATTTGGATTTCTTAGAGTAAATAATGAAATATCCAAACCATAGGATAAAGCATCCTAGATAATATAATTTATAAATGTCACCGGAAAGGAAATTTATGAAGTTTTAAGTCAAATTAATATGGAAGGATATATAATGATATAATTATATTAATTGATTTATTTATAGGTTAGCCGACCCTGCCTCAAAGCGGGACAAAGGCTGAAGAATAAGAAGAAGAATTGATTTATTTATAGAATTAAAATTGCAATGAAATTAAAAGGTTTAATGCTTATGAAAATAAAATCTTAGAATTCGTAAAATCGATTCTTTTATATAAAATTTGATTTCAGTGTTAGGATTGGTTTAGGCTATGTGCTTAATTTGGTTTAAGAACCCTTAAAGGGATATCAAATCTGATTTGACCTATGAATACAATATATTAAAAAGCAATACAAATATATAAACATCTTTTCTAAATGCTATTGAACTACTGACTGCAAAGCTTATTAATTTCAAACATTAAATTTACTCGAAGCAAAACGATCCTCGAAATCATTAATACTCGATATATCCGGAATCGTGGAGGAAGTAAAGCTAGTGAGGACCGGCGGTGCAGGTGCTGCTTCAAAATAGAGTGAATACTTTTACAATTGACAAGTTATCGTGTGATAACAGAATGAACTATAACTTAAAAAACAAAATATCATAAATGTACAAGTCGGATCAAGGAAGTAAGATATACGTCGCTAATAAGACATCTGGTTAAATTGTCGTATAAATTAATATAGGCGCCTTTTTAAATTACGGTCTATCAGATATCACTAAGAAACGGACAAAAATGACGGCGTGGTATGCCACACAGTAACTAATCCTAAACATTTAGGTTAATTATAATTCATGGCAACATTGGTGGTACTCGAAATTAAGTTAAAATAAATTGTAATCGTTCAAGCTGATGAAAGAGGTTATGACCGGAATCATTTTTGAATAAATATTTTTCTATATTACTGAGAGTTCATTGCTCATGAACATATATATAGAAGAATATTAAACTATACAACGAACATGCCAATTTGACTATTTTGTAAATCACGGGTGTCAAACACGTAGCCCGTGGGTCGCATGCGATTCGCGTGAGGATGTTGTGCGAGGATGTTGTGCTACCAGTGAGATTATTTTACGAATTTTCCTAAATTAAATGTTTTTTTGTGATTTTGTTTGATATTTTTACAATTTGTAACATTTTTAATTGTTTTGAATACAATTATAACAATTTAGGAACTACGTAAGATTTTTACTGTAATAATATTTTTTAAAATACCCCATTTTAAGATTGGTATGTACGGCCCGCGAGATTGAAATTAATTAAAATATGGTCTGCTGTCTTACTATCGTCTGATACTCCTGTTGTAAATAAGCGAATTCTATAAAATCTGATTAGAATATGATAATTACTATGGCATTCATATATATTATCACATCAGCAAATTGAAGAATTTACTTATTAACGTAAGTAAATGGGCTTTTGGGCTTTTTCAATTTTAAGTATTTATATTCAAGACAGATTTTTTAAACTGTCTTGAATATATACACGTCCTTCTTCCTGGTCATTGTTAGGAGTTCGAGAAATTCAGTGGTTTCGTTACCATCCGAGTCCACATGTTATTGTTCTGAAGCTGCGCTCCTGTCGTTTCTTCCAAGAGACCGCATCACGTGCAACCCTGGACTGATCGCTGCTACCATTGTGGTTTTCAATGATATTAGATATGATAATTTCTACGACATTCAAATGTAACCAATTAACAATTGGTTGTCTATATATCCAAACCACCAATTGTAGTTTGCAATAATTGTATCTTAAATAAGTTAATATATTAGTTATTAATGGCGTAATTATATAAAAGATAAATCTTGTACTTTAGTTTCTCATCGTGTACTTTTATCTAAAAGTTCGTAGTTTTTACGAATAATACAATTCTATCATAGTTATTTAAATTCTTCTATATCTAAAACTCAATGATTAAATTCAAAGATTTTCTATGAAGAATGCAAAGAATGTTTCTTCTGTACTTCATTTGACAATCAAAACTGAATACTTTTAAATATTTCTATATCACTACACATCTGGGTGGAATAACAGTTAGTGAACCAAGATTGATATGCGTGTTGCAAAGTCTTTGCTATCCAATGATAGAAAATCCGAGTTTTCGATAAATAATATTTTATTTCTGAATAAAATTATTGCTTTTGCTGTTAGCAATTATTGCTTTCACATATTTCTATATCCTCACACACCTAGGTGAAATAAAAGTTAGTGAACCAAAATTGATAAGCGTGCATTGTCGCAAAGTCTTTGCTATCTGATGATAGGAAATCCGAGTTTTCAGAAAATAATATATGATTATTTAATAATTATTGCTTTTATTGTTAAAAACCTATTACTTTCACATACTTCTATATCACCACATACCTGATTGGAATTAAATTGAGTGAATGTAGATCGAAAAGCATGTATTGTCGCAAAACCTTTGCTATCTGACGATAGAAAATCCGAGTTTCCAGAGCGCATTGATGTCAAACTATATATTCTATCAAGGCAGTGCGTCAAAGAACGAACATGTTCAGTTATGGGTAAAAGTGTACATACAACCTAATAAAGTGAATTGAAATTAAAATAAATAAAGTAAAAATAATTATAAAAACATATAAAGTAAAATTAATATTTATGTGAAATGGACATAACTATTAATTAATTTTGTTGGAGCTCGCAAAGAACGACATCTAAAATGGCCATTGTATTTTTAAGAGCTCGCAAAGGAACTGGTAGGTCATTAATTTTGTAAATAAATGAGATACATCTCAATTACAATCATATAAAATGTATTCATTGTGTTGGCAATATTTTCAAATAAATTTTTATTTATCAATTTGGCATTCGAGATCTTAACGATTAATGAATAATAATTAGTTTTTTGTAATAATTTTAAATTCTAGTGAATTTCCAAATTGCACGACAAAGTATAAAATTAGGCAATTGCCGAATACACTCTAATAGGAGTGTATTACACTAGGAGTCACTCCCACAAGTCCCATCAATGTTATGCTCCATTGTGGATTTCAACTAACACTATGAGTCATGATTTTACTATTTAGAGGTTAAACAAGCTTAATTGCTTGACAGACCGAGTAATCAATAATTGAAATTACATTCCAAGAGAAGCTATTAAATCAAAGATTAATTTCAAAAAGAAAATCAAATGTTTACTTTAATTTACTTTTTTGTCTCAATTTTTATTCGTTAATGTGGTAAATAGGCTTGTCGACTGTCAATATTATAAGAGTTTTATAAAGGCAAGAGTTTAATAAACGGAAGTGTTAGATAAACAATAAGATTTAAAAAACAACAAAGTTTGATAAGTAAAATAAACTCTTCGAAATACAAAGAGTTTGATAAGAGACAGCAGTTTGATAAGCTACAGGGTTTGATAAGCGACAATGTTAGATAAGCGAGAGAGCTTAATGATTGACGGATTATTAAGCTATTGTCTTTATAAAGGGCATTGTTTGATAAGCGACAGGGTTTGATAAGCGTCCGTGTTTGATAAGTGCAGGATTTCATTGGCGTCAGGGTTTGATAAGTAAACGTGCTTTATAAGTGCAGGGTTTCATTGGCTACCGTACTTGACAAGCGACAGTACTTTATCAGCGGCACGTGTGATCAGCAACAGTGTTTGATCAGCGGCAGGTTTGATCAGCGACAGTGTTTGATCAGCGACAGTATTTGATCAGCAACATTGTTTGATCAGTGACAGAGTTTGATCAGCGATTGGGTTTGATAAGCGATTATGGTTGATTGACAAAATGGCACGATAAACGGTAGTGTTTGATAAGCAACAGGGTTTGATAAGTGATAAAGTTTTATAAGTGATAGGGTTTGATAAGCAATAAGGGTTTTATAAGTGACAGGGTTTGATAAGCGACTGTATATGATAAGCAGCAGGATTTGATATGTGATAGGGTTTGATAAGCGATAGGATTTGATAAGCGATAGAGTTTGATAAGCGGCAGTGATTGATAAGCGTTAGTGTTCGACCAGTGGTATGGTTTGATCAGCGGCAGGGTTTTATCAGCGGTAGGATTTGATCAGCGAAAGTGTTTGATAAGAGACAGTATTTAATAAGCGAGTGTTTGATCAGCAGCAGTTTATATCAGTGGCAGGGTTTGATCAGTGGTAGGGTTTGATCAGTGGCAGGGTATGATAATCGACAGTTTGTTCAGCGTCATGATTTTATCAGTGGCAGGGTTTAGTCATCGATAGGGTTTAAACAGCGACAAGGTATGGTTCATTGACATGGTTTGATCAGCGAGAGGTTTTGATCAGCTACAGTGTTTGACCAGCGAGAGGGCTTAGTCAGCGACATGGCTTTATCAGCGACAGGATTTGATAAGATACAAGGTTTAATTAGCGACAGTGTTTGGTCAGCGATAAAAGAAGTGTCGGGGTGTTTTGCGATCAGTCAACTGTAATGTATATTGGGACAGATCTATGGCGATACTATCTTAAAAATACTTAAATTTATTCATTATCAAAATAATAGTAACAAGTTTTTAAGTTTTATAGAATATGAATATTTTATTTGAATATAATCTTTACCTTATATTCAGAAATAGATTTACGTATATTATAATAATTATAACGCTTATCTAACAAAAATTCAACCATAAAGTAAATATAAATATATGAATAAAATTGAACTGATTGAAGCTATAAATATTTTGATATTTTGGATATTTTAAATATTTTGACAACTTTTGGCAAAGTTGTTTCTGTTATGAACACGAGCCTAAATAATTTATTTGGAATTTTGTATTACGTATATATTTAATTATTTTTTTCTAAACTACCTCGTGAAATTTGCCAACTACAATGAATGCGAATAAAGGGATTCGTTGACTACATCCGTGACTTGAAATTAGAGAGATAAAATCTCTGAGATTGTGGCAAACTAAATCTATCAAGGCCAGTCCTTGTGCAGATTCGTAGCATTCAAGCAACAAAACTCGTGCTAAATAATTTTGTTATCATCAGATATTACAGAATAAAGTCATACCCGGTTGCTTTACTGAAATCATCTCATCGTTACCGTTTAACATAGACAAATTAGCTATCTTTTAAAAATATAATGCAATGGTTAAATTTAACGGTTGTTAACCAAAATTTTTAATATTTTTTATCCTTTAAAATTATGCTAATTATATCTACAATTTATAATTATTATTCGTAAAATATAAGTTGATCTGTTAATGTAAAAATAAAATATTTTAGTGGACTTGGAACGGTGCAGCTGGCACGCATTTGCTCCGTAAAATAAATAAATAATATTTTCAAATTAATACTGAAATGCGAACGTACGATATTTATGACGCAATACAAGGATTCCTTCTGAAGCAAGCAACTTACTGCTATAGTTTGTAATTTTCACAGATGTCTTGACAAAAGCGAAGTTGAAATTCATGTTCCATATCTAAGGAAATTTGCAGTTCGCTTGTGTAACCTTCCATAATAATCTGTTAATTATTTAATCTGATTTAACTTTTACTAATCGTTCTTGTTTCATGTATACCGATGTATCGAAAGCAAAATCTTAGAATTTTTTCCATTGATATCGGTATTAAATTTGCACAAAAAGTGAATTTACACAGTGATGTTAAATTTATTCAGGAAGAGATTCACATACATTCACAGCGTTTATCTAATGTTTTAATGTTTAAATTTAAATTACAATTTTAAATTTTAACTTGATATAAATTATATAAAATCTTATAGCAATTATTTATTATAATTATTTATTATTTAATTAAAAATGTCCTAATTTGATATTTTGTCATTTTTATATATTCTTCATGGTAAATACTTTGCAATTTACAATAAATAATTTAAAATGCCTAAATAAATTTTAATTTCTTATAATATAAATACAATTTAAACAAAAATAACGTTTATCATGAAAATCGTAAAATTCAATTAGATGATTTACATAAAATGTCGCAAATAAAATAACACGATTTCAAAATTTCTATAGAAGCATAAAGTCCAGAAAACGTGGTCAGACGGATTGTAAACATAAAAATAACGTACTTATTAAACGTATAATTGAAATTGATTTGTTTTAGATGTAACAATTACGAACGCATCGTTCAAAACACTTTTATGTTAGCTGAATATATAGGATAACATATTAGATATTTTATCGATATTATATCATTTAACTTATCTGATACTTCAGATAAGATACATATTATCTAAATATGATACATGTGTAATGCTTCATGTAAAATAATTTAACAGCTATTAAAATTAATTTTAATTTTAATAAGTCTGACTCAAACCTCTTACGGCTTGTTGAGGCCAATCTCCAAGAATCAATAGATAAAAAATGACCGAATTGATAAAAGACCTAATGGCAAAGATTGGTGAGGTTCAAAGTCCACTTACATCAGTTGCTAAATCTAAAAAGCCGCGAGATCAAAGAAACGGATCGCTTCGTCACCGCAGGCCTTAGCCTCTTTAAAACTGGCAATGATCGGAAAATATTGGAGCCTTGCGTAGGAAACTGAAGATAATGCCCAAGAGGAAAATGACTGCACTTATCGAGGCTGGAAGCGGAAAGGTCAACCTTATAATCTTTAGTTTCGACTAGGTGGAAGGTGTCCAACTCCGATTACATTGACGCAATGGGAAGTAGCCAATAGCCTTTTTCACTGAATATTCTTCAGTGGAATTTGGGGGGTGCTTCTGAACTTAGCCTTTTATCTGGTAGAGATGCAGATCTTATAGTCTTTCAGGAGACTCGGTCTATCCCTCTCCCCCAGGACATAACTCGATTTATCCCTAAGCATATAATCACCCACTTTACTCCGTATATAACCCCTCCACACTCCTCTTCTTTACAAGATCTTCGAAACTTAGTTAAAAGCTCCTTAAGGTCCTCCCTCTTATTAAACTACTCGTGTCCAGCCCTTTCTTGCTTAGTTATATCACGAGTCAAGAACGGTAAAAGCATCAGTATAGCCGCCAATGTCTAAATTCGACCGGGGGAGATTCACAAGAATCGTAACCTCCTGGACCGAGTTGTTGGTAACGGCTATGACATGTTACACAATGACTTCAACGATATAACTGGGTGTTGAATTAATGATGCACTCCGCAGAGTCAGGAACGACTAACTGTCGTATACATAAGCCACCAACTCCCATCTTTCATTGCTCTACAACAAAGTCACTCCTCGACATATTACTGCTACATAGGATGTAGTTGTTAAAACGCATCTGCACTGAGCAGTCGCGCCAAGAGCTGACCACCGATCATGACCTAATACGCTGGCTGCTGGAGGAAGATACGTTGCTTAGAAGGAGGTTCCACTTTGATTTTATTAAAGTGGCCTTCTTTCAGGTAGCTATACAACTCTTACCCAAGATAGGGAATAAGAGTTTGACTGAATTTAATTCCTACCTCTCTTCACAAGCTACCGTTATCCTTTCTACGACCTATAAAGGTCGAATTTACGATCCCAATCCAACAAAACTCAAGGTCCTGGCAAAAATGTTATACCTTCCCAATCTCTCTGATTCCTTCCGGCTGGTTCTTTCGAATGAATACTGGAGTTCTAGATATAGGCTCCAGCTGAGTAGGGAGAGGACTAGTATTGCTCGTCTTAGTCTCTATTCGACTTCCTTCTGGAAGATATTAAGGATAAGTTTGTCTGCTGGCAGAAGAGGGCATTGGGTTGGATTGATAGCGTTGGACTTGATAGAGTTATGGAAGAGTCACTAGCCCTACCAGCCAATCCCGCCTTGGGGTAAAATCAGAAGCAGGGACTTATCTGTTACAAGTATCCTCAACTCCCGAGGCCCACTTCTGGGCACCTCCAAATCCGTCGCTATACTCTCTTCTCGAGTTTGTCAGCTTTTGACAGCCGATCAAAAAAGAGAAGTGGCCGTCACAATGCTGTGAGCCTCACTATCTGATGTAGACGGCATCAATTGTAGCCGACGTATATTTTTACCCAAGAAAAAATCGGTTTACGTCCAAAAAACCTGCGATACATTTCGATTCAAAATTCCCTCATATCAATCTACGAAAAAGCGCTTGCGCGTAGAATCTACGATCATTTAAGTAGGCGTAACTTAATCTTACCGTGTGTTCATGGGTTTGTTAAAGGCCGCTCCGTTCATTCAGCTATTAGTGAAGTTCATCAGTTTTGTCAAGATAACAGTCATCAGCTTGCAGCATTTGACCGCATTTCCATTCCCTTCCTTATCTCCTCTTTCAGATACCTGAGGTTGCCTGCGAGAATTGTTAACAGGGTATAGATACTGATGTAAACCAAGCGGTCCTACAGTGAAGACGACCCTGATGCACGTAAGTTCTACCATATTACAGGTGTGCCTCAAGGTTCCCCACTTTCCCCTATCTAATAACTTGCTAGCTCCATTTTTATCTTCAAGGCTTTCAAACGCGATCAACATCTTGTGGTATATGCTGATGATACTACATCCCTGTTTTCTGGACGCAGGTGCAGAGATGTAGTCTTGGACATCAGTCGATTATTTTTAAGATTAAAAGATCAATTATCCCATTCCATTCTTGTTCTAAACTATGAAAAATCGAAGGTGGTAATATTTCATGTCGCCCCTGCAACAAAAAAGAAACTTAAGAGGCTAGTACCCTCTGCGCTCTCCTCCATTTTGCAGCCTCAACCACTCCCTATCTTCACGAGTCGGGTAAAATATCTGGGGTGCATCGTTACGGTGAACTGGTCGGCGAAAGCTGACCTGGATAGACTTAAACGTATTTTGAAAAGAAATATGTGGGCTCTGAAACTGGCGCAGCATCTGTCATTAAATGGAAAACTCAAGTATGCCTTTGTGGTTCTTGGGGTATCTCGGGATTAGTCTTCTTCTCTAGAGAACGTCCCCCAGAGCAAAGACTAAGGTTTATCAAGCTAATCGTCTCGAAATTAACGACCATAGTACACCTCGAATGCGGGTGAGCTTCTCATTCGGAGGTTAAGAGACGCCGAATAGTTCTGTAGGAGATCGACCCGCTGGTTCGGCCGGGGGTTCAGAGCTTTATGGAACTGAGGCCGTTACAATGTTGCACAGAAGACGTAGATTTAAGTATGTATGGTTAAGATAGAGTTGTTGATGATTTTGTAATTTAAGAACAAATTTATTTATCAATTGATAATCATGAATGATTTTGTAGCTGGTTTTTAATGCGAAAGTCATCTTTGTTATTTAGCAACTATTTTAAATATACTACATTTTCGTAACAGTAACCAATCAGAGACAAATTATTTATTTCGACAACGTTTCGATCCTCACTAGGATCCTTATCAAGTCAAATTATTGTAATCAGATTGAACATATAGAACATTTTTCTAAAAAATCTAATTGTTCAATCTGATTACAATAATTTGACTTGATAAAGGTCCTAGTGAGGATCGAAACGTTGTCGAAATAAACAATTTGTCTCTGGTCTTTGGTTGGTTACTGCTACAATAATTTGGCATTTGAAAGTATTATATATGGATCCCAGCCCACTGCTATTGTATTCAGCTCCATTATATATAAATGCTAAAGGATACTAAGGGACGAACTCATCCAACGGCACTACATTGAAAAAAATTACAAGAGATTTTCTTTATTGTTATTCGCCCAATAAATCATACAATTTCAATACGCCCGAACATACCAGTTTTGCTCCCCGATAAGACGCAGTACTGGATTTCAAAGTTTTAATCTTCTTTCCAGACTTGTATGTACGACATTTGTTCTCGAACGTTAATTCTTTCGAAGAACTAACTAAATTGAGCTAATCACATTGACTTTAACTGCAAATCGATAAATCGACTTGAGTTAAAGTCTATTGAATTTAACTCAAGTCGTTTTAATCGATTAATAACAAAAGGCTCTAATCATTTGTTCCTTTTATAATATTTAGCTATAGTGATATTTAAATTGATAGATACAATAGTGATATTTAAATTGGCCCCCATGAGTTTAGGATATCTGTGATAGATAAGTCCCTACTTCTGAAGTCACGCCAAGGCGGGAATGGTTGGGGATTAAGTGTTTTTATAATTATGTAAGGATAGTAACTCCTCCAAAACTTTTGTAAGGTATATGCTACCGATTCAACCCAAGGCTCTATCCTTCCAGCAGACAAACTTCTCCTTCTTGAATATTTTTCAAAATGAAGACTGAGAAGGGTTAAGGGGAACAATGCTCGCCCTATCCCCACTCAGCTTGAATCTATATCTAGTGCTCCATTATTCATTCGAGAGGACTTGTCTGGCGGAAGATAGCGATTAGGAAGATTAGCATTTTAGCTAGGACCTTGAGTTTTGTTGGAGTGGGATTGTATATTCGACCTTTATAGGTAGTCGATAGAAACGCTGTAGCTTGCGAAGATAGGTATGAAGGTAGGAATTAAATTCGGTCAAACTCCCATTTCCAATTCTGGGGAAGAGTTGGATAGCCACCTGAAAGAAAGCCACTCTAATAGGATCAAAGTGAAACTCCTTCTAAGCAACGTATCTTTCTCTATCTGCCAGCGAATTAGGTCATAAGGGTCTGTTGTTGTCGCGACTGCTTTGTAGCGATGAGTTTCAACAACTATATCTTTTATAGCAGTAAAATGTCGTGTAGAAAATTAGTTGTTGAATAATGAAAGGTTGGGGAATGTGGTTTGTGAATAAAATAGTCGTTCCTGGCTCTGCGGAGTGCTGCATTAACCCAACGACCCGTTCTGTCGTTGAAGTCACCAAGTAACATGCCATAACCGCTACCTTATATACGATCGAGGAGGTCACGGTTCTTCTGAATTTATCCCGGCCGGATATATACATGGGCTATGCTAATGCGTTTACCGTTTTTATAGGGTGATATAGATGAGCAAGGCTGGGCTGGATAAGAATAGTTTGGTAAGAGGGAAGATCTTAAGGAGCTGTTAACTAGGGTTAAAAGACCTTGAGATGAAGATGAGTGATGAGGGGTAATGTACGGAGTATAGTTGGTGTATATGTGCTTAGAAATAAATCGAGTTATGCCCTGGGTTATACGGATAGACCGCGTCTCCTGAGGACTATAAAATCTGTATTTATGCCACATAGAAGACTAAGGGCGGAAGCACCTCTCGAGTTCCACTGAAGGATATTCAGTGAAAAAGGCTCAGGATTACCTTTCATTGTGTTGATTTACCTGGAGTGAGATTCCTCCTCCTAGTCGTAAACGGAGGTGAGATGGTTGCCCTTCACACACTCGGCCAAACTAGGTGAAGTCACTTGCCCACGAGCATTACCTTCATTGCCCGAGGTGATCGCTACTTCCCAAACTTTGTCTTTTTTAGCCAATTTTGGAGAGGATAGCCCCAGTATAGATGTATTACGATTATTCGAATAGGGTAGTCTTTTAGAAGACTTAGTATTTGCGTTGGAGTAATTCGTGACTCATCAAACTTGGAAACTAGATATTGTATTAATTTATGCATTTCTTCCATGTTAGCATGTTGCCCGGCATCAATTAGCTTAACGGCATTTCGCATTTTCCAGAATGATCATTTGACGATCCGCATACCCCACAAGTTCGGTGAAGATTGCATTTTTATGCCCAATGCACCTATTGATAACATATATTGCAATGGGGATACGTCTGGGAATCTGAATCTATAACAGTGAAAGACAGGTTATGCCCCAGGAAGGGGTTACATGAGGTATTCGCAAGGCATTCTGCCTGATCCACAGGCGTTAAGCAGAAGGTCACGGGTATTGGAAGGTCATTATTTCCCGTGATTAAACACATATTAGGTAATATGGTATTATTTTTCCAGAGCCTGTACGTCATCCTCTGACAGAAAGGACGGAATATTATTAATTTTTACGAATGCCTGGATTGATTTGAAAGTTATCGTTCCAAAATCAGAAAAACTCCTCTTGAAAAACTCCATATAGGCAACTGCGAGGTCTAAGTTACAGAAGGATATTCGAATCTCAGCCTCAAAATATTTTATAGAGTTGAATATTATCCTTTTTTTGTACGTTTCCGTGAATCCTCTCAGAAACTTATTAAATAAGTTCTTTTTTCGAATGGTTGGAGGAGTTTTACGATTACAAGATTTACCAATTTTGGCACAGGAAGTAGTTCTCCCTCCGTGCTCGATCAAATTTAAGGAACAAACTCCACGTACCTACTTTTTTGCATTTGCTAGAAAATATGTTTTCATAGAATGCTTTGATCGCTCCGTCTTATACTTACTTTCCATGCCAATTAATGGCGTGATTTTCTTAATTACGCCGTAAAAATTGCAAGCAATACATGGTTTGCTTGGCCGTTTAAAGCAAATATGTCGTTATGTGTAATACAAATAAAATCAAAATAATACGAAATCGCAAACAAAAAACAGCTTAAAAATGAAAGATAGCGAAGCATTAATAATCATGCAGTGAATTCTTAAAACTCATTAAACAGATACAATGTCGGAGCTATCAAACGATAACAGCAAAAATTATTCAAAAATCAACGATAATTCTACAAAAAAAGGCAAATTAAAGGTAAATCTAACTACAGATCCAAATAACAAGGTTAGTAATTTTTCTATGGTATCAGTTGATGGGGAGGTGCTTCCCCCATTCCTAAATTAAAGAATTTGCTAATAATTAAAGTTAAGAAACCGACTGAAAAACATGATCTCTACAACAAATTTTTGAGATCCTTCACCAAACAGTTTCAGAACAGGGTTCTATTTAACTCTGTTAGGTTACACCCTGCGGAGGTGAAGATATCTTTTGTCTCGAATGACCTTGCCGCAAACTACATGGAGTACTTCTCCGCCAATTTAGCTGAATATGGTGAAATTTCATCCAAGCCTATCCTAGCATCGCTAAAAGTTTCAAATCTTCCCTGCTCAATGGAAGAAGAAGATATACGTTCTTTTATGGAAACATTCAAAGTCACCAATCTGAGGTCAATCCGGGGTAAGGACGGGAACCCTATCCCGGTTGGCTTTTGCAATGCTCCCGTAAATATTGCTGAATCCCTGTCTAATTCTACGTCGAATCCCTTTATGGGTTTTAATATTAAATTCACGATCACAGAGAGGGATGATCTGACCTATCCCCACTGCAGCCGGTGTCACAAATGGGGACACTGGGCCTCCAGCTGCAGTGGGACCCTTTCCTGTGGGGTCTGTAGCTCCACCAGCTGTCCATCTCTTACAACTACGGATCGCTGTGATGCCCCCCTTTCCTGCTCGAATTGCGGGGGGTGCCATCCTGCTTGGAGCAGGAAATGCTCTCTATTCAAAGAATATAGACAATTATTCTTGTTGAAACCGCCCAATCCGGCCAAGTCCTTCGCGGTCGCTGCAGCTCCACGTATGGATGACGCTGACATTCTACGGATTATCGACTTAAAGACTTCGAATGCTCTTCGGCAGATGGAGGAGTTAGTACGCTCCATCCTAACCGTTATCGGGACTAATCCTGTGCTTCCTATTTCCTCGGTTCCGGAGTCGAAAAAAAGAGGGGCTTCAGCCCATGCCGTTCCCCCGCTCAAGATTGGGAAGCTAATCCAACAGAAGACTAATAGGGGAAATGAAGATACTGCCCAGGGGCAAGTACCTTCCTTGAAGGAGGCTAGTGGTGGGAAGGGCAACCTTCCTGCACCTAGCTTTGTCTAGGTAGGCAATCCCCCATCCAACTAATCCATCACAATGCAGAGTACTCGTGAGCCTTTTTCACTGAATATCCTTCAGTGGAATTCGGGAGGTGCTTCCGCCCTTAGACTTCTATCTGGTAGAGATGCAGATGTTATAGTCCTTCAGGAGACGCGGTCTATCCGTCTCCCCCAGGACATTACTCGATTTATCCCAAAGCATATTTGTTCCCACTATACTCCGTACATAACCCCACCTCACTCCTCTTCATCTCAAGGACTCTTGACCTTAGTTAAGTGCTCCTTAAGGTCTTCCCTCCTATTAAACTACTCATGTCCAGCCCTTTCTTGTTTAGTAGTTTCACTCAGTAAGAACGGTAAACGCATAAGTCTAGCCAATATCTACATCCGTCCAGGGGAAATTCACAAGAACCGTGACCTTCTGGATAGCATTATTGACAGCGGTTATGACATGTTACTTGGAGATTTCAACGACAGAACTGGTCGTTGGATCAATGCAGCACTTCGCAGAGCTAGGAACGGTTATCTTATTCACAAACCCCGTCACCTACCTTTCATTGCACATCAACAAATTCTATCCTCGACATTTTACTGCTTCACTCGAGGTGGTTGTTAAAACCTTCTGCACGGAGCAGTCGCGCCAGCAATTGTCCACCTCTCATGACCTAATTCGTTGGAGGATTGAGGAAGATATGTTGCTTCGAAGGAGGTTTCACTTTGATCCGATCAGAGTGGCCCTCTTTCAAGCGGCTATCCAACTCTTTCCCTTAATAGGAAATGAGAGTTTGACCAAATTTAATACCTACCTCTTTTCGCAAGCTACCGCGATTCTATCGACTACCTATAAAGGTCGTATATACAATCCCACTCCGACAAAACTCAAGGTCCTAGCAAAATTACTGAACCTCCCTAATCTCTCTGCTTCCGCCGAACAGGCTCTCTCGAATGAATACTGGAGCACTAGATACAGGTTCCAGCTGAGTAGGGATAGGACGAGTATAGCTCGCCTTAATCCTTCTCAGTCTTCCTTTTGGAAGATTTTCAAGAAGGAGAAGTTTGTTTGCTGGAAGGATAGAGCATTGCGTTGGATAGGGAATGTAGGCCTTGATAAAGTTTTAGAGGAGTCACTGGCCCTACACAACTATGGAGCCACTCTATCACCTCAACCAATCCCGCCTTGGTGTAACTTCAGGAGTAGGGATCTATCTGTTACGGATATCCTTAACTCCTGGGGTCCACTCCCGGGCATCTCCAAATCCGTCGTTCCACTTTCCTCTCGGGTCTGTCAGCTTTTGACAGCTGATCAGAGAAGGGAGGTGGCCGTCACAATGCTTTTAGCCTCCCCATCCGATGTAGCAGGCATCAATATTAGTAAGCGTGTTTTTATTCCTAAGAAAAAATCCTGCTCATGCCTTAAGATCTGCGACCCATTTCGATTCAAAATGCCCTCGTGTCGATTTACGAAAAAGCGCTTGCGCGTAAAATCCGCGACCATTTAAGTAGGCGTAATTTGATCCCTCCAGGTTTTCATGGGTTCGTCAAAGGTCGCTCGGTCCATTCAGCAGTTGGTGAGGTGGAGCAGTTTTGTCGGGATAATAGCCATCGTCTAGTTGTGGCTGTTTTCCTTGACTTTTCTGCTGCATTTGACCGCATCTCCATTCCTTTTGTGATCTCTTCTCTCAGGTCCCTCGGGTTGCCTGCGAGAATTTTGAACAGAGTGGAGATCCTGTTGTTTACCAAGCGATTTTACTATGAAGACGACCCTGATGCGCGTCAGTTCTACCCTATTACGGGTGTACCTCAAGGATCCCCACTTTCTCCTATCTTATATCTTGCTGCCTCTATTAAACTATTCAAAATATTTAAACGCGAACAACGTCTTGTGGTGTACGCTGATGACACCACAGCACTGTTCACTGGGCACAGGTGTAAAGACGTAGTCTCTGACATCAGCCGTTTCTTTTTAAGATTAAAAGATCAGTTACCCATATCCAATCTTATTTTAAACTCAGCTAAATCGCAGGTGGTTGTCTTTCATGGCACACCTGCTACAAAGAAAAAACTTAAGAGATTAGCACTCTCTGCGCTCTCCTCCATATTTGCCTCTGAACCACTTCCCACCTTCACAAGTCGAGTAAAATACCTGGGGTTCACTGTTACGGTGAACTGGTCGGCGAAAGCTGACCTGGATAGACTCAAACGTATCCTGAAGAAAGCTAGGTGGGCCCTGAAACGGGCTCAGCATCTGTTATTGAAAGGGAAAACCCAGGTGCGCCTTTGGGGTACCTGGGCTATCTCGGGACTTGTCTTCTTTTCAAGAGGACGTCCCCCAGAGCAAAGGCTAAGGTTTCTTGAGCTCCTCGTCTCTCGTTTACCCAGCATAGTCCGCGCCGATTGGATTCTTCGGGGGTGAAAGACCCCGGGTGGTTCAGTCGGAAGGCGGCGTGTTGGATCGGTTGGGGGCTCAGATCCCCCTGGACCTGAGGCCATAGAAGAAGAAAAGAGTTAGAAGACTGAAGAGCTACTGACTTTCTATTGTTGTGTCTAATCTGGTTTATTGCATGTTTCTTTTTCTTTTTTTGTGTAGTTAAGAAAGTCTTTATTTATTTATTTATTAATAATCATGCAGTATAGCATTGTATTTGAAAAGCGTTACTTTCACTTACAAGACCTTGATTGTTTATCTCATCGTAAATCAAAAGCTCAAAAACATAGAAACGTCTGTGCACGCCGGAGCTTTAAAAGGATCAGTAATTCAAACGAGAATTTAATCAGATAGATAGAGATTATTTTACTGAAAATCAAAATATGCAACTAATGTGGAAGTCAAAAAAGGAGAAATAAACAAAGAGTCCGACGACAATGTAAGAAATCTACGACAATCATAGACAAATCTTCGTATTAAAATGGACTGGGGTAAGAATCCTCTAGCATACACCAACGCGCCGCCCTCTGACTGAACCACTCGGGTCTCACACTCCTGAGAGTCAAGTCGAGGCAGATAATGGAGACAAACTTGCGATTAAGTTCCTGTGAAACCTTAGTCTTTGTTCAGGGGGACGTCCTCTTGAAAAGAAAACTAACCCCGAGATTGCCGAGATACTCCAGAGGCGTACTTGAGCGTTTCCGTTTAATAACAAATACCCGCCACGTTTTAGGGCCTATCTAGCTTTCTTCAGGACAGCCTTAAACCTATTCAAGTCTGATCCGGCCGACCATTAAACCGTGGTGGTAAACCCTCTTACTCGATATGTGAAAACTGAGTGTGGTTGATCATGCAAAATGGAGGAGAGAGCAGAGAGTGCTAATATTTTCACTTTAATATTTTCTTTGTTACAGTAGTGCCATTAAAGACTATCTCCTGCGATTTGGCAGAGTTGAAAAGAATATTGGATGAAGGTAGCTGGTCATAATCTTAAAAAGAAGCAGCTGATGTCCGATACTACACACTTGCACCTGCTTTCAAAAAGCAGGGATGTGGTATCACCAGCGTATACCACTAGATATTGATCGCGTTTAAAAGATTTGAAAAGTACAATGGAGGCAGCAAAGTATAAGAGAGAAAAAAGGGGGAGCTTTGAGATACACCTGTAATAGAGTAGAACTGACGGGAATCAGGTCGTTTTCATGGAAGAACCGCTTTGCATACAGCAAAATCTCTACCCTGTTAACAATTCTCGCAGGCAACCCGAGGTATCTGAGAGAAGAAATAACAAAAAAGAAGATACGGTCAAAAGCAGCGGAAAAGTCGAGAAAAGCAGTCACAGTAAGCAGATGACTTTTATCTTGTCAAAACGGATGAACTGCACAAATTTCTGAATAAATCGAGCGAGTTTTGCGAACCCATTTAAACATGGCTGGATTAAATTTTGCCTACTTAAATGATCGCGGATTTTACTCGTAATGGCTTTTTCGTAAATGGAGATGATGGAGTTTAGAAACGAAATGGGCTGCATATCTTTAGGGCGTGTAATCGAGTTTTTTCTTGGTTAAAAATTTCCTTCAGCTAATGTTGATGTCGGCAACATTGGAGATGGAGGCTAACAGCATTGTAATGACGATCTCCTTTGTCTGATTGTCTGTCAAAAGCTGACAGACACGAGTGGAAAGTGTCGTTTGGGCTTTTGAATTGTCACCAGTAATTCAGAATATCTTAAACGGGTAAGTCCCTACTCCTGAAGTAACCCCATGGTGCCATTGGTTGGGGGAGATATAGTGGCTTCATAGTTATGTAGGGATAGTGACTCATCCAAATCTGTATCAAGGCCTAAGTTACTGATCCAACACGATGCCCTCTCCTTCCAGTAGGCAAACATCTCATTGAATATCTTCCAAACGACAGACTGAGAAGGATTAAGACGAGAAAGGCTCGTTCTATTTTTAGTCAGCAGAAATCTATATCTAGAACTCCAGTATTCTTTCGATAAGGCCGGTCTGAAGGAAACAGAGAGATTGAAAAGGTGTCGTATTTTTGCTATGAACTTGAGTTTTGTCGGAGTAGGATTAAATACGGAACCTATATAGGTGGTCCAAAGTATCTTGGTAGCTTGAGAAGTGAGGTAGGAATTATATCGGGTCCAACTCGCATTTCCTAAAACAAGGCAGCGTCGTATAGCTGCCTGGAAGAAAACCACTCTGATTGGATCAAAGTGTAATCTCCTCCTTAGCAACGTATCTTCCTCTAACTGCCAACAAAGTAGGCCGTGCGAGGTTGACAACTGTTTGCGCCACTGCTTAATGCAGAATGGCTTTACCAGTCACTTCACATGTAGCAGTAGAATGTCGAGGGAAGAATCAATTTTTGTGCAATGAAAGGTGGGGGCGGTGGTTTATGAATAAGATATACGTTCTTGCCTCTGTGGAGTTCTGCTTCGACTCAAATGACGTTTCTCAGAAGATTTGAAATATGAACATTTCCTAGACCATGCAGGATGGTATAGTCAACAATTGGTACAAAGGGGATTTTCCTTGCTGCCTTCTATGACATGGTCAACGTCAGCAGACTTTTAGACTCCACATAATGGAGGTTGTTTGAATCTCGTCCCCCCAAGTTCCACATCAGTTGCAGTAAGGGTGCGATTACCAGAACTAATGTGAGTGAATTTTAAATTGCAACTTAAGAATGGGTTGCAAGCTGAGTCCTCCAGAATCGAGGGATTCGCTTCAGGAAGGTTCCCTAAAGCAATGGGTAGGTGTTTGTCCTATTTAACCATGATGCAGCCAACATTAGTAATAGAGTACGCTTTTCTAGTTCCTTCACATCTAGATCTTTTAAATCCTGCAGAATGTTAGTAATTTTAATTGATGTCTGGATAGGCTTATACGTAAATGTTCCCTCAGTTGGTCACATGTGCCACATGTGGCGCAAGCGCCATGAGTTGGCCACTTCTGCATTAGACCATGACAAAGTTTTGATGGAGCCGATTGCCATACAAAATTATGGCGTCACTCCCATGACACAACTAATCCCTTTTGGTACGGTTTCAGGAGTAGGGACTTATCTATGATTCATATATATATATAGAAAAGCAGTCCAGGATCCACGAGGGATTCCATTTATATTTCTAAAATGTTCAGATTGAAACTGGGGCGAACCACATCAATTTACCCAAGTGTGCGCTAAGTAATCCAATGAACTCAAACCGTGTGTAATTGAACGCAAAACACAACGCTAGACACGTGTTTCGTCCTTACGGGACTCTTCAGTAGCGTGAACATGACTGTTATCCAATGGCACATTAACATACACACTGAAACAAATCTATGTAGTTCTCTGCTGATCTATAAATAGATTCAATTATATTTTGTTAAAGTATAAATTGAAAAGCAGTCCAGGATCCACGAGGAATTCCATTTATATTTCTAAAATGTTCAGATTGAAACTGGGGTGAACTACATTTATTTACCCAAGTGTGCGCCCAGTAATCCAATGAACTCAAACCGTGTGTAATCGAACGCAAAACACAACGCTAGACACGTGTTTCGTCCTTACGGGACTCTTCAGTAGATGAACATGACTGTTATCCAATGGCACATTAACACACACTGAAACAAATCTATGTAGTTCTCTGCTGATCTATAAATATATTCAATTATATTTTGCTAAAGTATAAATTGAAAAGCAGTCCAGGATCCACGAGGGATTCTATTTATATTTCTAAAATGTTCAGATTAAAACTGGGGCGAACTACATTTATTTACCCAAGTGCGCGCCCAGTAATCCAATGAACTCAAACCGTGTGTAATCGAACGTAAAACACAACGCTAGACACGTGTTTCGTCCTTACGGGACTCTTCAGTAGCGTGAACATGACTCTTATCCAATGTCACATTAATACACACTGAAACAAATCTATGTAGTTCTCTGTTGATCTATAAATAGATTCAATTATATTTTGTTAAAGTATAAATTGAAAAGCAGTCCAGGATCCACGAGGGATTCCATTTATATTTCTAAAATGTTCAGATTGAAACTGGGGCAAACTACATTTATTTACCCAAGTGTGCGCCCAGTAATCCAATGAACTCAAACCGTGTGTAATCGAACGCTAAACACAAAGCTAGACACATGTTTCGTCCTTACGGGACTCTTCAGTAGCGTAGATGTAGTTCGCCCCAGTTTCAATCTGAACATTTTAGAAATATAAATGGAATCCCTCGTGGATCCTGGACTGCTTTTCAATTTATACTTTAACAAAATATAATTGAATCTATTTATAGATCAGCAGAGAACTACATAGATTTGTTTCAGTGTGTGTTAATGTGCCATTGGATAACAGTCATGTTCATCTACTGAAGAGTCCCGTAAGGACGAAACACGTGTCTAGCGTTGTGTTTTGCGTTCGATTACACACGGTTTGAGTTCATTGGATTACTGGGCGCACACTTGGGTAAATAGATGTAGTTCGCCCCAGTTTCAATCTGAACATTTTAGAAATATAAATCGAACCCCCCTTGGATAATGGACTGCTTTTCAATTTATACTTTAACAAAAGTATAATTGAATCTATTTATAGATCAGCAGAGAACTACATAGATTTGTTTCAGTGTGTGTGAATGTGCCATTGGATAACAGTCATGTTCACGCTACTGAAGAGTCCCGTAAGGACGAAACACGTGTCTAGCGTTGTGTTTTGCGTTCGATTACACACGGTTTGAGTTCATTGGATTACTGGGCGCGCACTTGGGTAAATAGATGTAGTTCGGCCCAGTTTCAATCTGAACATTTTAGAAATATAAATGGAATCCCTCGTGGATCCTGGACTGCTTTTCAATTTATACTTTAACAAAATATAATTGAATCTATTTATAGATCAACAGAGAACTACATAGATTTGTTTCAGTGTGTATTAATGTGACATTGGATAAGAGTCATGTTCACGCTACTGAAGAGTCCCGTAAGGACGAAACACATGTCTAGCGTTGTGTTTTACGTTCGATTACACACGGTTTGAGTTCATTGGATTACTGGGCGCACACTCGGGTAAATAAATGTAGTTCGCCCCAGTTTTTATCTGAACATTTTAGAAATATAAATAGAATCCCTCGTGGATCCTGGACTGCTTTTCAATTTATACATTAACAAAATATAATTGAATCTATTTATAGATCAGCAGAGAACTACATAGATTTGTTTCAGTGTGTGTGAATGTGCCATTGGATAACAGTCATCTTCACCCTACTGAAGAGTCCCGTAAGGACGAAACACGTGTCTAGCGTTGTGTTTTGCGTTCGATTACACACGGTTTGAGTTCATTGGATTACTGGGCGCACACTTGGGTAAATAGATGTAGTTCGCCCCAGTTTCAATCTGAACATTTTAGAAATATAAATGGAATCCCTCGTGGATCCTGGACTGCTTTTCAATTTATACTTTAACAAAATATAATTGAATCTATTTATAGATCAACAGAGAACTACATAGATTTGTTTCAGTGTGTATTAATGTGACATTGGATAAGAGTCATGTTCACGCTACTGAAGAGTCCCGTAAGGACGAAACACATGTCTAGCGTTGTGTTTTACGTTCGATTACACACGGTTTGAGTTCATTGGATTACTGGGCGCACACTCGGGTAAATAAATGTAGTTCGCCCCAGTTTTTATCTGAACATTTTAGAAATATAAATAGAATCCCTCGTGGATCCTGGACTGCTTTTCAATTTATACTTTAACAAAATATAATTGAATCTATTTATAGATCAACAGAGAACTACATAGATTTGTTTCAGTGTGTATGTTAATGTGCCATTGGATAACAGTCATGTTCACGCTACTGAAGAGTCCCGTAAGGACGAAACACGTGTCTAGCGTTGTGTTTTGCGTTTGATTACGCATGTTATGAGTTCATTGGATTACTGGGCGCACACTTGGGTAAATAGATGTAGTTCGCCCCAGTTTCAATCTGAGCATTTTAGAAAATATATTTATATATATACATATATATATGTATATATATACAGTTCTACCTAATTACTTGTGTTTATATATATATATCCTTAACTCCTGGACCCTTCATTCAGATTCGTGAAATCTCAAACGCTAATCTTCACTCGTATCTATAAGCTTTTGTCATACAGTCAGAGAAAGGAGGTCGTCATCATAATGTTGTTAACCTCTCCATCCCATATTGCAAGAGTTAATATTTCGAATAAAATTTAATGATTTGTCCTAAAGACCAGCGACCCGTTTAGATTCAAAATTCTTTCATTTCCATTTACGATAAAGCGTTTGCTCGTAAAATCCGTGACCATTTGATTAGGCCAGATTTGATCCTACCAAGATTCCATGGGTTGATTAGGGTTTGCTCGGTCTATTCAGCAGTTGGTGAAGTTCATCGGTTTTGCTAAGATAACAGTTATCAGCTATTTGTAGCTGAATTTCTTGACGTTTCAGCTGCATTTGACTGCCTTTCCATCCTTTTCGTTATCTCCTCTCTCAGGATCATTGCTTTGTCTGTGAGAATGTTCAATAGTGTGGAGAAACTGTTGGATACCAAGCGTATCTACTATGATTACGACTAAGGTGAGAGACAGTTCTACCTAATTACTTGTGTACATAAATGCTTTCCTCTATCTTAAATATTATACACTGCCGCCTCAATTATTCTTCTTTAACCTATAATGCGAGATCATCATATGATAGTATATGCTGATGATATCTCCACACTGCTTTCAGGACACAGATGTAAAGATGTTGTCTCTCAGAATATTATATTTAAGATTAATTGTTCAACAACTTATGCCTTCACTTATCGTGTTAGATACTGGTTTTGACTGTTTCGGTGAACTTGGCATCTCGATTTGACTTAGCTAGATTCAATAGTTCTGAAGAAAGATTGCCTCTGAAATGGGTCCAGCGTGCATGTGTTCCTTTGGTGTACCTGAGACATCTCGGGTCTAGTATTCTTTACTAGAGGACGTTACTCTGAGCAAAGACTATAATTTTTAAGCTCCTTATGTGGAGGTTGCCGGCCATCGTGCGTCGCGATTGTACCTCAGGTTTTTTGCATACCCTGAGTTACTCAATGGCAAGATGAAGAGTTGGGTTGACTTGCGATGTACCTATTTGTACACTGATCTGAAAAATGACTGAACAAGTAAAATAATAGGATTTTTTTAGTTTCGTTTCCTGTTTACTCCTTAATGGTATCATTATTATTGAAAACTGTTAGGAAAATCCTATAGCTAGAAGAATGCGAAGTATTGTTTGTGAAACTGCTTTAAGCATGTAAAGCCAGTTATGAGAATATAAAATTTTTAAATATAAATGATAATTATATATTTTAGCATCGCAAACTAATAGCAAATTATGATTAAAATCAAATGTTTTGAAGCATTTGATATTTACTATATTAACTAATAAATTAATATTTATGATATTATACATCCAAAGATACACCTAGACAAAGGAGTTAAACTTTTATGTATTGTGCTTTAAGTCAATGCTGAATTTGCTCTGTGATTTCGTAAAAACTGTTGTTACACGTCTCTGGCTAAAATAGTTGCCATCAATTGTATTGTTATTTTTATAATTTGTGAAATAAAGGCATATTGTATTGTATTTGTTATGATTTATTATTACGATTCATATTATAATATAAAATTTCAATTGCAACAATGACTGTACAGGTATATCAATTTAAAATTAGGGAACAAACTATAGATGACTAGTTTGATTACCTAGTTTTCAAAAATAGGTAATTTTTCAAATTGAAGGTATAACCTTCCCCTACCAACGCTGATTTAATTTAAAATCAAAAATGATTTCAATTAAATTTGCTATATATAAGATGATATACGTTCATTACATTTAATTGTCAAGAAAATGAGACGAGTCGAGTGATCGTCATCCAGCATTAAAAGGACTGAAACGTGAAACATAAATATTGGATCAGTAGCTGATGCGGTCAACCAATACTGATATGTAGCATACTGTTGTATGCTACCTATAAATAGTCATCATTAATTTGAAGACTATTTTTATTTTTATTCGCAAATATAGGTAGGTTTTCAAATTAAAGGTATAACCTTCTCCTATAAACGCTGATTTTATTTGAAATCAGAAATGATTTCAAAAATCTTTCATTCAATTGTTGCAAGGCATTTAGTTTAATAAATTTATAATTTCTAATAAAAAAAAGTTTAAAAAAAGTTTTTTTGATTTGTTATATCACTATTGGGGAATTTCAAAGATGAACGCCACAAACACACAAGAAACTCCGTTGAAATCATTAACTCGAAAAATTAGACAAGACATTGGATCAATGTTAGATAGCTTTGTAGATATTATTTTGGCGGTGAAAGTAAGTGTTTGCTGATATTCCCTGCAGATGCTAATATTTCTTTTATATTGTTTATATTATAGCCTGTTGATACGAGTATTTTGTCATCTGCTACAGTTCTTCCGGATCGGCATATTCGATCACTTACTGCAACTGTAAAGGCTGCAAATACTGTAAGTTATTTACAATTTTGCATTACAAAGCTAAATCGTTAAAGGCCCTATAGTTTTAATTGATGTTAATTTAATGTTCATATCAAAATATACACCTTTATCATTAATATTGGTTTTGTTAAGAATAAGGCTACCGGGATAAATTTGTTCGCTTATTGAATAAAAATTGTTAGAATTAAATACACATATATCATCAATGTATCGAAACATATATTTCAAATCTTTATATAATTAAGATTTAGTTTTTAAACAGTTATGAACAAATTCATATTCTATAAAGCTTAAAAATAAGTCAGCTATAATTGGGCTACTATTACCACCTATTTAAACTAATTTTATTTGTCTAAATTTGTATATTCCTACTTTTAAATTATTATGCTCATGCGAAAAATATTTGAGCTTTATAAATACTATATGAATACTATAGTTAATTAAAATATACCATAGTGTACAAGATTAAATTAGATACTATAGTGTAAAATATAGTACAGTATACTATAATAAAATATGACAGTTTTAATTTCCCGAATATTATAGAATGACCTATCGAATAAATCTTTGAAATAAAACTACTTTCATGCCTTTCTTTGTTCTTATAAATTTACAAAACTATTAATTATATCAGATAACTAAGTCTACGCATTTTATACGATATATAAATAAAAATAAAGATAAATAATAAATAATTATATAATATTTTATACAATTTATATTCGTATCAAGTTAAAATTTAAAATAGAAGTGTAAGATAAAAATTAAATTGTTATGAATTGAATAACAAGAGACGATGTATCAGAATAAGGACTGAAGTCTTAAAAACGACTGACATCTCAATGGGCAAAATAGTAATATAGTTAGGTATAGTTAAAATTTAAATATTTTTTAAATAATGCTGATAGCACCTTAGTATTTTAGTTATTTTTATATTCCAGAATAAATAATTATATAATATTTTATACAATTTATATTTATATCAAGTAAAAATCTAAGATTGTAATTTAAAAATAAGAAGTCAATTGTTATGAATTGACTAATAACAGTCGTTGTATCAGAATAAGAAATAGAGGTCATCAGGAGGAACTGCAATGATATCAGTTTTCGGCCCTTATTCCTAGACCTATCATATTTTATAAATTCTCACATTTCATTAATTACTCATCACATATCAACTACTCACATCCCATTAACTACTCACATTTTAGTTATTACTACATATAACAAAAGACACTTGATTCTTCATGCTTCATTTCTTATATTCGTTTCGCCCATGAACGAAACATACAAAAGCATAAATTTAATTTAATATTTGTCACATTTTTTAATCTGTTGTTATAAAGCAAGCACTGCACTTATTTAAGTCATTCCGCGTTAGTGTGCAAGTAGTATCAAATATTGACTTGCATTTAGGCTAAATCCGCTGAATCAATTTTAAATGGGATAAACGAAATGAAACACCTTGTAATCACGGGCAACTTATCAGCAATTTACAAACACATGATTGACGAGAGGAACACTGAAATGAAGGACATTCATGAAATTGAATTTATCTTGGAGAAAATTCGCGATGAAGCTGCCTTGTTATTATCTTCACTGGAATACCAATATTATAGTGCCCCTCTTCATCTGAGAGGAGAATCTGATACTAATATTTAGTTATCACATTTGATAAACATTTAATGTCAATAAAATGGTTATTTTTTATTTTTAATGTTGTATGACTTAATGAATCACAACTACTTCTTTATACCCCTAATGTAAGCGAGTTAACGGTAAATAATTTGTTAAAGGAAGGTCTAAGAATAAACGATTATTTTGGCAACCAATTGAATTTATTGTTCCAAACCAAAAAATTTAAATTACTATTAACATTTAATAATAACTTAAATAAGCTAATATAAGTTAATTGAAATTAATGAGGATAAATGCATAAATGGGATTTAACATTTTTATTTATTAAACCGTTTTTAAATCGTTCCATTTATTTTAGACTAAAATTGTATGTCAAAACGAATTTTTATTATTCGTTCATAAACACCTTAGCAACCGTGCTTTTAAATTTTACAATTGCTGACGGTTCTGTACCGATATTACGAATTTATTATTTATCTTTTAGCTTCTAAAATTAAAGAAAAATTCAATTATGACGTCTTCCTCATCATTGTTCGATACTCTGATACTGTTTAATGCATATTATCTTTCTTTTTTGGCTCTTCACTGTGAAGTATAGAAATATCTTGTTGTATCTCTTTAAGTAGAATTATTAAAATTCTACTTAAAGTTTGATAATTTGACCCAAATTGTAAAATTACGAGAATCTTCAATACGATCTACAGCCATATTTACGTCCCCCATAGATGCAACAAGCGCTCTAAGATTTGTATCACGGTTATGGAATCCCACTGTCTGCATTTGTACAAGTTCGGATGCATAAAGTTGTTCTGGAGTTTGGTTGTTGATTTGTCGGCTGATGCCGCTGGAGATGAAGACGATCTTATGGTTGAAACAACGAAGCAGTATAATCTTGATTTGAATTCTGTAAATTTTGAAATACTGTTGTTGCATAAGCTGTTTGTCTATTGCTTGGTGATCGAATAGAATCCACATCAGATGAAGTAGGTTGACTATTCATTTGATTATCGACTAGACCGCTTATATTTGAAGATATCAACTGTGAATATACTTGTGGGGATGTGTCCCTAAGACGAATTAGGTTCTGTAGAATTTGTACAATCGTCCTCAATGCTCGAGTATTTGTGCATAGAGCACGAATTTTAGGTATTGGCCACTGACTTATAATTTCATGAATTACACGATGTACGCGTCTTTCGTCCTGTATAAATTCATACGTACGCAGCAGATTAAGTAGAATACCAGGATCGCGGATAGAATTATCCATATTTGGATTAAAACTGGATTCCCGCAACATGTCGATTAACATGCTAGGATTTTCAGCAGCGTCTACTAATAATTGGCGTAGCTGTTGAGGGTTCATCGTAGAATACCGAGTTAAGTCAAAGAAGTTAAGTTTTTGAGTTAAATCGAAGAAGTTAAGCTAGAAGAAATTATAACAATGACTATATATTATAGTCATGTTTTTTAAGGGTAAAAAAATAATTTTATTGAAATATCAAAAATTCGAAATATCGGGAGGACACCCTTGATGACATCTTAATAAATCAAAATCGTTATAAAATATTTTCCGGATTTTTATATAATATATATAATAATACAATATTATGTTAATATTATATATTATAATATAATAAAATATTATATAAAATACAAAATATACATGCATCTGCTAAAATATATTGTGCGACTTATTGAGCATAATAGTGCTAAATTGTTGAAGACACAAAGTCCAGAAAGGCTTTTATGTCAAATCCGAAAAGATCTTAATTCCACACGGTATCAAATCTAAAATCTTTGTATATTGTAGTCATGGTTTCGTCGAATACTACATGGTTTGATTCGGCTTCGAATTTTACGGCCCACATATTTTAAATCTAATAGATCGCATCCACACGACTACGAAACTTTATTAATTACATTAAAGAACCCTTTACATGTGTACTATATTATGCTTGATGGATTTCATACATACCGCACATCAATATCACCTTGAAATTCTATGGATGTCGTTGATATGTTGGCGAATTTTCTTGACGTGGTTATCCACGACGACACTCCCGTCCTGCTCGAATTCATAATTATGGATTTCATAATTATATGAAATATAAAATAATTAGTTTTATAGTTATATGAAATAATTATACGGCATGGCTTTGTTTTCTTCGTGTAGGCTAGATTTCATTATATGTTTTTATTCAATTCAGTTTGGAAATGATTTGGAGTTTTCTATGGAATTGGCAAAACAATTTCGAATTGACGAATTGAACTTATTTGTAAGGAATGCGTAAGTATAAGGAATGTGTATTAATACTGGAAGGATAAGTTTAAAGACATTAGTTGGCAGGCTGCATTAGTTAGACCAATTAACATCTTTTGTGTGTTAAGTATTAATATTCCATACAATCATTTTTTTAACGAAATGTCAAATTCAATTTCGCAATTGCTATCTAGGTTTGCGATTCCAAGTCCACCAATATTCAAAGGCAATTCTAGCATTCGTCTGGCTTCGTTGCCAATCTCTTCTAATCCGAGTTGATTTAAAATTGTAGTCAACGGCTTAAACGAGATTTGTTCTTTGGTGTTCAATTTTATTCTTGACTTATACTAATCTTTTACAGAGACTGTTGTATCAATCATTGTCAAATAATTTTTGGAAAGGACTGTTTAACAAACATGTCTACATTTGGGCAACAATCTCATAAATACTTTTTTATAAATACTATTATGAATAGATACTTTGTCATAATAAATACTTTGTCATAATAAATACTTTGTCATAAATACTTTTAACTATAACATCGGATACATATGAAACATTTATTTTTATAGATGATTATTATTTTTATTTATCACTACAATTATTTTTTTATTGGCACAATAACAAATTTCATTTTGACACGACGAGATATAAGCCTAAGCATCCATTTATTACATAATTTGAATATTTTTAAAATTGTAGTTAAATTAATAATTAATTTTTATAAAAATTTAAAAACAAAATTCATTCTCAAATAGAAATACATGATGTGATTATTAAAAATGAATTCGCTATTAACAATAGCGAATAATGACAATTTTAAATTATTATTAAATTTAAATTATTAAAAATATTTTTTATTAAATTTTCTTTTACTAAAAGCCAGAAATAATTTAGTATTATTAAATTTGAAAGACATTGTGTGATTATTAAAAATAAATTCGCCAATAACAATATTAAAATTTTATTGTTCTTTTTATAATTGGCTTAATTCACAGGTACTTTTATGTGTTCGCCAAATGTTGAGCATCGAATTGAAAGTAGTGCAACTTAAATTAATGATAAGTTGTCGCCTAATTAAATTATTATACACGCTCTGCGTAGGCTTCCTCAACATTTAATTTATTGCATTTATATCGAACTTAATCGTTGGCAATTAAAATATTTTATCTTAACAAAAATAAAATACTTTCAAATATTATAAAATATTTAAATATCTATTATGATCGACTATATATTACCTGCAATTGTTGTAATAAATAAAGAAATATTAAATTTAGCATTTTATTTACAAATTAGTCACGTTAAGATAAAATCATTGTGATCAATTGAAATTTCATGTTCCACTTTTCTCGATCGGTGGGTCTACGCCCTACCGACTACCATCCAGTACAGCCAAAAATTCCTCATAATAACCTTCAATGTAATAAATTTATAAAACCGCATTTTTTGAGATACATTCAATGCACGATGCTGGTGATCCTTTAATGGATTTTTTTATTTATTTGGTAAAGTTTGCTAGTCATACAAAGTGATTTGGCAGCAGAAACCAGTTACTGTATCATTCCTTCAAACACAATAAACCTTAAAGTGTTGGAATTAATGTATATACACACATCATATATACATATATATACACCATAAATACATCACATAACATCATTCACTTTAAGGTATATGATGTTGGAAGTAATGAAATTTATAGATTTACAGACAAGCAGTTTAGCTATCGGAGTTTTGTCTAGAAAAGGCATAGTTTATTTCAAAAATTAAATCGAGAGCAAGCAAATCGTTATCGACAATCGTCTCTTAATTAACGGGTTACAGTTCTATTTTAAAATTTATAATTTGTAACTTAATTGTCGGTGAAGGACCCAAATTCGAGGCTATATCCTTTTACACATCATTAAATTGAGTGGAGTGTAAATTTTTAAATGGTCGTAGTAATTGAAAATCTAATAAAAATAATTTATTCCTCAAATTTGTTAAGTAGTTATAAAAATTTTAAAAATTAAAGTAAGTTAAATAGTTTAACATTATTTTTAGTGATTAATTGTGTGTCTTGAATCAAAATTGATTGTTTATTTTTGTAACTTAATATCCACTCATTATACAATCACGTAAATTTATATATAAACTTAAATATAAACTAATTTATAAATTATTAATTTTTTATATTTATATTTATAATTTTGAATTATATTTTATATTATGGATACAATTAAATCCTTTCAAACTTATTTTTTTAAAGTTTTACTTTTTTAAATGTAGTCGAACATTTAGATGGACATTTAGATGATCAATTTTTGGAGTAGCTTAAAATAAAATAAAATCTCTTCAAATATCTTAAAATATCAAACATGTTTTTAAATACAAATATTTCAAATTAAAATTAAGCTGTTAATTTTAAATATTTTATGAATTGCAAGTAATTGATGCATTTTTAATTTATTGAAATACCACCTGAACGATAATCAATTTTTAGTGTATCCTAATATACATTACCGGCTTTAGTCATGGAAATTTAAGCGCAAAGAGAATAAACGCTTTAAAAGGGGTTTGTTAAACATTCAAAAATATAACTGGATATGCTATCAAATAAAATGACATTCTTTATTAAATAAAATGACAAACTAGGTTGATGATGAGAAATCTTTTTAATACAATGTTGACTAAATATACAGGTTTTCACCCCCGGGTTGTTTGTCTAAAATAAAAGTGAAGAAAATGTTTAAAAACGTTTTGAAAAGTAACGTAAATCAAATTACAAAGGAAGAGATTATTGTACATGAACAGACACATAATGTATTACGTTGATATTACGTCGGGTTGATGTTTAGATAACACAGCATTTATGAATGTCTGTCGCATAACGAATTTCATCTTTAAACGCGATACGTTAAAATATAAACTCTAAAGATATTCAAAAAATCACGATTTGGTTTCCCAGTAAGTAAATCAGTAAAATGTTCATCTATACAAAATAATATCAATAACGGTATTGATAAATATCGAGCTAAAAATATTTTAAAATTGTAATTAAATAATTAGACAGTTTTAAAGGAACAAAAAATAAAATACTTTCCTTTATTTAAAAGTGCAATATTCCCAAAGCTCCTGCTATCAGGATTATATTTTTTATCTGATGATTGCTATCGAAATATTGTCCTTTTAAATAAACGCTAATATTTTCTTCTTTGTTCCTTTAAAACTATCTAATCGAAAATGGAAGGATATTATGGATTTATTGTGTACTATATAACTAATAACCATTAGCTACTGATCGCATTTCAAATTTTTTGATAGAACTTATTTTTTCTAATAAAATGAATTTTAAAGAATCCTGCTAATACTTTCGAATCCGTTTACCTTGAAATTTTTAAAATATGTGACTTTTAAATTATAAATTAAATTTATTTTATATTTAAGTAATGTGCTGATTAAACTGGATTAAGAAACCCTGCTCTGTTATCAATGATTAATAAATTAGAGAAAAATATGATGTTGAGAATCTTAAATAAATCGATATTTTTCTTAGATTTTTAAATACTTATAGCATATTGCTTGGCTAGGTTAGTACCCGTTTAGAAATAGAAACATAACTGTGGATAATGTAAATAAATAATTTAATTATCAAACATTTAATGCTCCCTTAATCCTATCAAACATTATCGCTTATGCCTATCAAACATAGTTTAAGTGGCAATTTTAGTTCACACATTGTTTGAGAGTCCGGATATCACACATTTTGCGGTACTAGAGAATAGCTGCGGCTATAAATAATAAGTGTTGAGAAGGTTTAAGAAGGTTTAAATTTTTATAAAAATATCTTTATTAAAATATTTTAAAATATCATATTAAGAATTAATTTGTGGTATATCTTAGATAAGTTCTATATATAACAGTTTCATAATTTCATTTCAAATCAAAATGTATATTTGTTTGATATAAATGACGTAAATTATGGACACAATGCAATGCTTGTTTAAGAGCCACTCGTATCAATTAAGTTGTTAATTGTTTCTTTCGGAATAAATCATATTTGAGTGAAAAAATGAAGCAACATTTTTCATATAACTATTTTAAGTAATTTAAATGGCATTGGAAAAATTTAAAATAATTATTGGCACTTAAAAATCATTTTTATTGTATATTTTACACTAATTTTGAGTAATTTTATAAACATTTTATATTTTGGGTTTAATATGCTCTGCTTAAATTAATTAATATGCTTTGCTGAAATTAAAATAAGCTTCGTTATGACAATTGATTATTTTTAAATGAAAATAAAGATATTTCAGTAATATTAACCAGACAAGAATTTTTTGAAAAAAAAAGAGATTGGAGCAAACGTCATTCGCATATAAACAAAATTAAACAAATATTTGTTTTATTAAATATTTTTTGTAGTATTTACGTTTATTATTTATAGTTAATCTTTAATTTATTATTAATCTTTATTTAAATAAAGATTAATTTATATTTCAAAATTGCAATTTATTTAAAAATTTGTTAAAAAAATAAATTGAAAATTAACTATTTTATTTTGGACTTAATATGTTTTGCTAGTTTAAATAAGTGATGTTATGTATTTACGTTTTATTGAATATAAAATTAATTGATATTTTAAAAGTATGTTTTAAATTATGCTTAAAAGTATGTTTAAAAAGCATGTTTTTTATTATTTAAAAAGTATGTCTTAAATACGCAATAGAAAAATTAAAATAAACAACGTTGAAATAAACAATTGTTTAACAAACAAAAAATTATATCAAATTTTATCAAACAAAAAATTATAATTGTTTATTAAAATAAACAATTATAAATTGAATATTCTTTATTTTTTATTTAATATGTTTTGTTGAGATCAAAATAAGCCATTTTATGTTAAATGATTACATTTGATTTAAAATAAAAATTAATTTATAATAAAAAATAATCAATATTTAAAAAATATTTTTAATATTAAAAAATCAATTAAAAATTTATTATTTTTATTTTGCATTGAAAATATTTTGAAGATGTTAGAGAAGGTTTTTATTTATTATTTATCTTTTTAAATTAGCTATAAGGAAAATCAATCGATCGTGTAGCCAGCAAATGCATTCAATCGATAGTATACTTGCGAATAAATCAAGTGTAACAAATAGTCATTCTAGCAGTCAAGAGTTAAAGAATGGTAAATTTTTATCTATGCGTTTTAATTAGTATCAAATGATATCTATTTTTTGAAATATCAAACAAATTGCATCAATATGTTTAGTGAATACAATTAATTCAAAAATCATTTTGTTGTTTAAAAACAAAAAAAATCATTCTCTGTCTTTTCAGATAAAACTTATGATTGTGGTATTACTCTTAACATTAATACATTCTAAAATAATTTGCTGTATTTTATAAATATTTTATATTTTATAAATACGTTTTATAAAACATAAAATATATTTATAATATGAAATATATTAAAATATATTTATATATATTAATATAATTATTATATATAATTAATATATAATATCTCAAAACGAGAGTAATACCAATCCGCATGAATTTTGTTAGTCATTTTTAACCAGACGCGGAAGAATGACGAAAACCACTGCTAAATGCCGTTTCGTCATCACTATGACTGATCAGTGCCATTTCTCTCCCACTGCTAGATGCAGAGGAGGACTAGCAGACGGCAATCAACGAATCATGTGTATGATGAACTTGAATACCTCTAGTAACATCATAATAAAGTGCTGAACCAGCACTGCAGCTTCACCAAATAGGATCATTAGCACAAAATCACTGGAAACGCCAGCGCTAGGTATCCTATATATTTGCTAACTTCTTTTATTAATATCTCAAAACGAGAGTGATACCAATCTGCGTGAATTTTGTTAGTCATTTTTAGCCAGACGCTGAAGAATGACGAAATACAATGCTAGATTCCGTTTCGTCTTCGCTATGACTCATCAGTGCAAGTTCCCTCCCACTGCTGGATGCAGAGGAGGACTAGCAGACGGCAATCAACGAATCATATGAATGATGTACTAGATAACTAGTACTCCTCTGCATCCAGCAGTGGGAGGGAACTGGCACTGATGAGTTATAGTGATGACGAAACGGCATATAGCAATGTTTTTCGTCGTTCTTCCGCGTCTGGCTAAAAATGACTAATAATATATAATAATTTATTATAAATATAATATATTTATAAAATATAAAAATATAAACGGAGACCACTGATGTCTCCGTCACTAAAGTATTCAGTAAAGCCACAGAAACTAGCTTGTATATTCCTTGGGATAGCAGTCATTCAGTATCAACAAAACTAGGTATGTTTCGTGGCTTCTGTTTAAGAGCGTATCGAATTTGTAACAAAGAAGTTTATCTAAATGCCGAATTAAGCAAAGTGTTCAGAATATTTACATCTCTAGGCTACCCAATAAATATCTTACATAAAATAATTAAGAAAACGAAAGAACGCATACACTTCCGCGCAATCCGACTTAATTGGTCCTCAAAAAATTGAAACACTGGTTTTATATTCCCGCAATGGGTAGTTTAAGTGAGGATATTCTTAATAAAATAAGCAGATTCGTTTTCCAATCAGGATTACCATTAAATATGTTTTATGTCACGCGATGTACTTATCATCTTGATGCACTAGTCACCAAACAAAGAACTAATTTTGATAAGTTGTGTGTAGTTTATAAGGTTGGATGTAGGGATTGTATAAGCATATACATTGGACAAACTGGACGTACACTAAAAACTAGATTAAAAGAACATAAGAAGGCACTCACAACATCAGCGCAGTCGGCATTAGCAGACCATGCTCATCAAACTGGTCATGACATCGACTTTGACAATGTGTCAGTTTTGATTTCCGAGCCTAACTTAAAACGCCAATTAGTTATGGAGGCTGTCGCTATAAAGATCCTCGAACCAAATTTGAATGTCCAAAATGATTTTGTTTTTCATACATTGTAACTTAACTTGTTTTATTGTTTCAGATACTTCTTGATAATGTCCGCGGTTAGCGAACGAAATATCGAATAAATATTCAATTTCTTTTTTCTGGGAATGGCATTCCCATAACGCCATTCCCAGAAAATTATTTATTCCCCCCCAGAAAGCATCATTCCGATTCAGTATAAGTTGAAAAGTTCTATATAAAAATTTCCATATAAACTTTTTAAGTTCGTAGTCGATGGTAAGATAAATTGAATTTTTATTAAAAATTAATAAAGAAATATTACTGACTTTAATTTTATTAACATTTTATTTACTATAGAAATATAGTATTCAAATTCATAATTATGAGAACCTGATATGATTCTATATCATATGATTCATTACATATAATTCTAATATAATATGTAATAATATTAAACAAATGATATTTTTAAAAATATAATACAATAAAATCTTGTCAATTCTATCAGTAACAATTAATAATATTTGATAAACAATTAATTAAAATATTTGGTTCATAGTTTTTATTTAATTAATCAGTTCATTACACTTTTCTGAAATATATAAATCCCCAAGATTGTTTATTTCAAATTCCTTTACAGATTTTACAATTTTTTAAGTCTTTTTTCTAATATTCTCCAGTATTTATAGTATTTGTTTGAATTCTTGGATCTTTTTATTAGCAAAACCTATTTTATGGTTGATCGAAAAATGCTAAAATCCCACTTCACTTAATCCATTGTAAACTTTCCATATTTTAGTATAAATCTTCGAACCAATAACTGAATTACGTCTAACGAAATAAATGCGAATTAATTTGATTCTTCGTCGAATAACCTGAAGGAGACTTAGTTTTAATGATCGGCTAAGCATCTCTGTCCATTGAGAATTTTGTCTTGACTGTCTTTAAATGATTAGATATGCGTCCCTTCAAGCTCGTCTTCTACGCCTCGAATTTTTTCAAAGTGGGAATAGATCTTCACAAAATGATCTCCTAGAATTTATTAATGTAATCGCTGCAGTTTTACTATAAATTTTGTATCATGGCACTGCTTTAGTGATTGACTTATTATTAAAACTTATTCTTAGATATAAGCCATGCAGAATTTCGACTTTTTATCTTTTCAATTCACCGCCCCAAGCAGGGCATACAATTGGCGCAGCCAAATTAATCAAATCAGTTTTGCATATTTAAATGTTTTGCTCTCATCCGGAGTGAGCTCTTACTAGTTCTTACTGATCATTCTACACGTGCAAAAAATGTAAAAAAGTCAACAAATATCTTCTAAAATAATTATTTTTGATTGAAAATTTCACCACCTTTTTCCTCCAAAAAACGCCACAGAAATTCGAAATTATATACAATCTGCGCGCTTTATCTTATTCCAGATAAGTATAATGAACTGATTAATTCATTCAAATTCATTGGATGAAAATATACTATTATAATAATATTATATATTATTTTTTAATAATAATGATTCTATTGTCATAATATAATACAACAAAACCTTCCGGCAAATGGTTCATTAAAAAGTAAAGTTGTAACTATAAATAACCAAATAAAAAATATTAAATGTTATTATATATAAATTAAACATATTACATATTAAATATTATATAAATAATATAAATAACAAAATATTTAAATGTATAAATCAACAAAATATTATTAAAAATAAATTTAAACTCTTAGGTGTAAAATTTTGATGGATTATATATAATATACTAGATAATATATAATATACTAGAATAATATACTAGATAATTAAATTTCGTCAGATGAAATACGTCATTAGCATCTATTTGGCCCGCAGCTATGTTGGGTAGAGGAACAGGGCCGAAACCTGATAACATAGCAGTTCCTCGTTATGACCTCTAATTCTTATTCTGATACAACGTCTGTTATGTATTAGTCAATTCATAAAAATTGACATATTTTAAATTGTAATTTTATATTAAAAAATCTTATTTATTATGTATTATTATATATTATTTAATTATTTGAATTTTATTTAGCATTATTTTTAATTTATAAATAGTATAAAATAAGTAGACTCAGCTAACTGATCTGATTATATGTTATTTATTTGTATTATATAAGTAAATAAATATTATCTATTTATAATTGATAATTTTATTTTAGAACAATCAGCGAATTGCGAAAAGCAAATTAAGAACAATTCAATGAAATCACTCAGAAGAAATAGAACAACTTTCACTGCATTTCAACTGAAAGAACTTGAGCACTCATTTGAAAAATCACACTATCCAGATGTGTATATAAGAGAGCAATTGGCGGAGAAAATTGATCTTCCTGAGATAAGAATTCAAGTAAAACAACAACAAAAATGCGGGCGTTGTATTACTAAAACTATTATTATACAATAAAATAATATAATAATAAATATAATATAAACAATAAATAATTTTTAACTATTATTAATTATTTACAAATTTTAAATAGTCAAATTAAAAATAAATTAAGTTAAATGCAATTCAACATGTCTTATTTTAATAAAAAAAATATCATAAAGTTAAATATAAGCTTGCGCTAAATACTTCTACAAATTTTAAATGTTTGTTTTGATTAAATGCTAATTAATTGGGTTAAATATTTTTTGATTGAATGCATTTTATTTAATAAAAATGAAATTGATTTTTAAATTAATAAGACTGAAGCTTATTTATTATTTAATTAAAGTTGAAATAAATCAGTGAACAATAAATTTACAAGTGCATACAGGATACATTTCGAGTATAATTTATTTAACAGCCAATAACGAATTTACATATTTGAAATTAAAAATTGTTTAAATAAATTTTTCCTCAGATACAGATAGATAGTAATTTTTAAGGAATCTCGATTTACAAGATAAATAAAAACACACATAAGATGATATTGTGGCCCATTTGCGTTCAATTATCTTCGAGTTTGCAGTGAACGTATTGAGTGCGTAGAATTTTTACGCACACATAGTGTGTGTAGAACACATAATGTTATTATGTGTTCACATAATCTTATTTCTACTAAATAACATTAAGAATTTGTCTTATAACCATAATAACATATGATAATTTAATCAGTTTTTATCCATCGTATTAATAATTATTAATAATTATTAATAATTAATATATTTATCATTTATCATTTTATCAATTAATTGTATTACACAGTTGTATTATACAGCTGTATTACACAACTGTATTACACAGTTGTATTACACAGCTGTATTACACAGCTGTATTATACAGCTGTATTACACAACAGTATTAAAATAAATTAATTAGTTACGTATTAAAATACGTAATTAAAGATTAAAGATTTATTAAATTGTAATTAAAGATTAATTTTTGTATAATTTTTTGTTGTTTACTCAGTAACTACATCAAGATTTAGGTGAATCAGAATTTAACGATTGTGTCTTACTGTACAAACAAAGCTTAAATATTTTTAAATTTAATCTTTAAATTTCTATAATTTGTAATTAAAATAAATGATCTTTTAAGGTTTGGTTCCAAAATCGAAGAGCTAAGTGGAGACGTCAGGAAAAACTCGATAACATTGCTAATACCGATAACCAAGTGATAACAGAAAAATCAAATTCTTGTAATAGATTAAAATCAACTTTAAGTGTGGAATCCTTATCATGGCCTACAATTTACCAATCGCTAATGGCATCAAAACCTTCTATTAGCCAAAATTGCAATAATTTAATGATACGAGCCTCAAAAGACCTGGCAGTATATACTAAGAGCAAATTAGTGATTAAAAACATGGTAAAACAACCAGAAAGTCAATAATATTTAGCTTTAACGATATCGAATGCGTTAGTTTATTCAAGGATGTATTGTATTTTTTTGGCCCTATGCTGACTTTGTATAAATGACACTTTTAATTTTAATTCAATTTATAAGAAATTATATGGGTTGAATATTTGAAACCATTTTCTTAACAATCGAAATTATTAACATATTTTCATTGAATACATTTAGATTTGTCTGGATTTCAAAAAATTGTGAGTTAACAAAATTGTATGACGTCTATTTATCAAATTTATTTAGTTCAGAATTTAATTTGTGTTCATTAATTACTTAACCACACACTTTAATGAGTTTGAATTGTATCCTCTTTACGATATCAGTAAATAATTATTATATCTGCATTTATATTCATAGTAGATTCCACTATTCACCATGCATATATAAGGATAAACAAGGTGGATGAAACTAATTGTCAAGGGTAGACCTTTGGTGATCAGAGTATCAATACATGATTACCATGACCGCCTTTGAGGAACTTTTAGCCGTTTTCATGATAGAAGTGAAGCATGTGTTTGCAAATTTTGTCTATGTACTTCACTTTCATTGATGATTATTTTTGAATGCAAAATATTGAAAGAAAAATAGGACTTAAAGTCCTATATTCGTTAAGAAACTAAATTTTAGTTTCTTAAATATAGAATTTTTATCAAAATTCTATATTTTTTCTGCTTCTTTGTTTATGTAATTACTATATATTCGGATTTAATGTTTTGGTCTTTTTCAAAAGACCAAAACATATTAATATTAATATTTTTATTTATTAATAAAAAGACCAAAACATATTAATATTAATATTTTTATTTAATTATATTAATATTTTTATTTTTTTTATTTTGGTCTTTTTCAAAACATTTCGTGTAGGCTGATGTCAAATAATAAGAGTGGCAATAAAATAACCAAATTAGCTAACTGAGTCTAGGTATTTAATATAATAAAAAATAAACAAAACATAATAATGCTAAATAAAAATTTAATAATTAAATAATAAAATAAATAATTGTTATAAGATTTTTTATAATTTAAATCAAGTTAAAATAAAAATTTAAATTTAAAATAAAAGTCATTTTTATGAATTGACTAATAACAGACGTTGTATCAGAATAAGGATTGCATGTCATCAAGAGGAACTGTCGTGCTATCAGGTTTCGGCCCCGAACTCCTCGACCCAAGGAGTCGAGGAGTTAGGAGTTAAATACTAAACCCATAATCTTCTTTCATTTCTTCTTGAAATGGAAGAAGATTATACGTTTATTATTTATTACATATATTATCAATATATCTGAATATATAATAAGTAACTATATAAACTTTAAAAAATATAGTTTTAAAAATATAGCATGACGTTATAGATTTAAATTGTGTCAGTTCTGTACAAATCCATATTCTATAAAACTTGCAAATAAGTCATCCAATATTTTCCTACATTGAAAAAACTTTTATTTTTCTATATATGGATGTTCATAATTTCAAATAATTTATACTTCAAATTGTCAAACAGATTTGTCCTTATGCATTTTTGTATGAATTCATACGAAACTTAAAAGTACATCATTGATTATAGCGTGGTTGTTAACTTCAAGGTTGACTATTTTGCATTTCATGCACTACGATTTTTAATAATTTTTTCTTTAAACTATTAAGTACAAAACATAAGGTTTAATTAAAAAAATTCTTTAATTATATATTTTTATATCGGTTTAAAAAATAAAGTATGAGCATAAGAAAAAATAATTTTTATTTTAGTTAAATAAAAATAAAAGTATGATCACATTTTAACTTACAAATCTACACTATTAAAATTGTTATTTTAATATTTTTTGTTTTGCATAATTACGGTATTATTTCATAATTCAAATTAGTTAAATTCATATTGTATATGCAACCGACAATTTAATTTATGTAATAAGTCTCGAGGTCACAGTTGTGTAGTCAAGTGAATATCTATGAATAATTAAAAATACAAAGGGTCTACTTATATAGCTTGATTAATTACGAAATAACTTCTACATGATTCCCAATGCATTCATTCTTATTGATGTAGGTGAAAGATATGTGATAGACAGTTTTTGCTGATAAGTCCCCATTATATTTACAAAAAAACACATATCATATATATACCACTACTAGAGATGTAATACGTAATTTCGAGTGGACCGAAATCAACGGAAAATACCTGTACAAATGCGTAAAACAATTACTGATGTATATTCTATCTACAAATATACGCACTGAATATCTAAATGAGTGTATTACTACTACACTTGAATTACTCGCTAAATAAATGCACCGATTTTATGAGTTTTAAGGGTGTAACTCTATGTACGTACAGGTTAATGAGAGCAAATTATTGTTCTCGTAATGTTATGTGTAATGTCTTGATACTTTCGCTGATTATCAGTGTCAACTTTAATTTCGCGGTTGCGGATAAATCCAATCAACAAATTCTCAATGATTTAAACTGTAGCAATTGCGACGTGATTAATTGCAGTGTCACTGGTAGCTCTTTGGCCACGACCGGTGCGGTTGGATCAAGTATTAAACTGTATAACAAAAGAGGATCTCAAACATTTGTGTTTTCTATTCACCTAGACGACATCAGATGTCGAAATTTCACTGTTCATGAACTTAGTAACTTACACAACCTCTGCCTGACATTTTTGCTTGATGATAACCGTCTGGCGAATTTCACTAGCTTAACAAACCCTATTAAGTTAAACACGTTTGTAGAAAGCAACACAATAAATATACATAGCGTGGTTCAGCTCGAAACGTTCTCAATTGGCCGCACCTATTTAGACGCACTACTGACAAATTGTAAAAATGATAACGTAATCGACCAGGAAGACAGCAGCAAATCGATCAAACTGTTAATGTGTCGTGAACGTTTAATAATATCGAGTCCTCATCGAAAAATAGATCGAATCTTTAATTTTATTGTATTCATCCTAGTTATTTTGGTGTCACTATTAATGGGAGCGTTACTAGATATGGGATTAGTAATCAAGCAAATTCGAAAGCCACTCGCTCTCTTTATTGGTTTCTGTGCACAGTATATTCTAATGCCACTTATTGCATACCTGATCACAGTTATCTTTAAATATCCTATTGTCCAAGGCATAGGTTTATTTGTAGTTGGTTGCTGCCCTGGAGGGAGCAGTAGCAATCAATGGACTGTCCTTTTCGATGGAGATATAGATCTTAGCGCCGTAATGACACTCGTTAGTACGGTGAGCTCAATTGTTTTAATGCCCGCATGGTTAGCCAGTCTCGGAACGGTTTATACACGGCACCTTCTGAGCTTGCACATTCCATATTGGATGCTTATTCGAAATTTACTTATGGTCATATTACCATATGCAGCAGGAATACTCTTGAGCTATTGTGAGCCTAAAGTAAAACTGGTAGTATTACGCATGGTTAAGCCACTCGTAGTCTTTCTGATTGTGTTCTTTACTGGGGTAGGTACTTATGTACATTTGCATTTGTTTAAAATGCTTAAGCTGCAACATGCCTTTACTGCACCGTTACTACCCTGGGTCGGCTTCACGCTGGGCTATGCTTTGACAATAATATTTAGGTTACCTGACAAGCAAAGACGTACAATAAGCATTGAAACAGGATTTCAAAACGTTGGAATCGCTATGTTAATTATTCAAAACAATTTTCCTCCCCCAGAAAACGAGATAGCTGGCGTGATTGTACTGATAACTTCAATTTTATCTAGTCTACCAATGTGGATAGCTTATCTTTTGCGATGGATATGGGTCAGATATTTCAAGAAAGAGAGAAAAACAAGTGAAGATATAAGAAATGAAGAGATTATCAAATTTATACGTGATGCAAAGTGATTCTTCTCAGTCTTCTTTTGTAATAATGTTAATTTTGTATATAATCGTCTTTACATATTTAAATTAAACAGCAAAATTTAAATTTAACTTTAATAATTTTAAATATTCAAATTTAATTATTAATCAAGATGATTTTAGCCGCTCAGTGGATTAGTTTATCATAAAATAAGTAGACTATAAATATAAACAAAATATTTCTCCGGCAACTAGAGGAGTGAAATTTTTAATCAATATTACAAGTTAAATTAATAACTTTTATATTTGAAGTTATATTTAATTTTAAAAGTTAATTTTTTTAATTTATCAAGCCTACTATAGGAATAAAATGCTTATCGATGGCTTGTTTACTTGTTCACTTTTGAGTAAATCACGTAATACATTCAGTTCTTACTGTAATAATATTATATGACTTTATTAATATTATATATATTTATATACCATTCTCTGGTCACGAGTCGTATATACGAATTCAAGGGTGTGTATACCCATTAACATGGATCACCATCATATCATATGTCCATCAAAAATAACTTTCTTTCTATCTACAACGTGGCTTCACGTTGTAGGTCGTGGTCTCACGTTGGTCTCACGTGGTCTCAACGTGGTCTCACGTTGTAACTTTCTTTCTATATATTTTCTTTCTATCTACAACGTGGTCTCACTTGGGATCTTTTTAATTAGCTGTGCTTAAGAAACCGATAAAGACGTAAGACATGCATCATGCATCTCAACTATCTATTTTCATCGCGCCGACTTTACCATTCATAATTGAGCTTTACATCTTATCTCTATTATTGACATTTGCAATGTGACGAAAAATATTTGCTCAGAATTCAAATATTGAATTCTGAGCAAGCATTGAATTCAACATTGAATTTTTGAAGTACACACTTAATTTATATTTTAGCATTTTATGAATATATTAATATAAGTTAATATTGGGTTAGTATTAATAAAATATACTCTTAGTGTCAATAAATTTTATCAGGTTACGATTCCTGTTCTCGGGCCAACACATCCTAAAAGCTGTTTTAAAAAATGCATTTTTAAACAGTTCATTTCGTTTAAAAAAAGAAATGAACGGTTCATTTTTAAACTGTTTTAAGAAATGCAAAGTAATATCTACAAGTGAATTATGATCAACTATAAAATTAAAAATATCCATTTATTTGTCTTATAGTTTTTTTATTTACAGTAACGAAGAAATTAGCTTTGTTACAAAAATTTCAATATTTTGATTGCTCCTGATATCATCTTCTGGAAAATTCCAAACAGTTTATTCAATTATACAGCTATATATATTAACTATACAGTTATTGTTGAACTAGCAAATTACTTTGAAATTAGTAACAATTAACAACAAATAATTAAAATAAACTAATTATAAGAAAACATATATATAATCGTGGTAATAATTATAATAATTATAATATAATATTATAATGATAATATTAATAAGAGCGATTTATTGATACCACTTTACCATTCGGTATTAAGCATAACAAAACAGAAAGAATATAACTGATTTTCAAACCTTCTAGCATCAATATCAGATAATGATAATTCTTTTAAGATCGAGCATTCGATGACGTGCAGTATACTAGTACATTCGTTTTTGCACAAAAACAGATACATGATGCTAAACGTTTGTGATTTGGAATTCGAATCGGGCAGAATTTATCGTGATAACTATGTACCGAGGTTCTCCAGATCATGGGTCGTTTTATGGCACATGTTTTTCTCCATTTTGTCTGTGTGAACACCGGAGTGAGATAGTAATCTGGAGCGATTAAATTCACATTTTGAGTGAAACTGCCCAGATTTGTTGTAAATGCTGATGTGTGTTCGAGTTTGAACATTGATCTTATTATTGCTGAACATGGTTCTAACAAAGAAAGTGTCGCAACTATCGACGATGAACATTTGGGAGATAACCCTACTATTCACTTTATTAATCTCCATTGACACTTGTCTAATTGATTAAAATTAAATGCAGTAAAGTCTGACCATATAACTTGTATAGCGTAGGAGATGATTTGAAGCAGCATACTTTGAAAATACCGGAGAGCTCCTGGAAAAGATAGTGATCCGAGATTTCTTGCAGAAGAGGTAGCTACTATAAGTTTTGAGAATTTGTGATGAAGGTGATCAGTAAACGACACTTTCGAAGAAAGAATTCCTGTAATTATAATTATTGTAAAATTTCAATTCTTCGTTATTTATTATTAGTCTATCACATCGACGTAAGGAACCGCCTGAGCGAAATTTCAGTGCGTTTGATTTGCTAACATTTACCATTAGCTTATTAGAAAGGCAATAAGACTGTAGATTATCTCAATCATTCTGAGTGGACGAGAGGTTTTTGTCGATATTACCAAATCATCAGCATAGAGAGCACACTAGGTTTCACTCGACGTATTACAAATATGCGTAGGCAAATTTATTACAAATAAAGGAAATAATAAAAGGGTTAATGGATCTCCTTGTAGTACACCATGATTAGCAAGGAAGAATTCCGAAGTTCTAAGATTATTGGATACGTTTAGGCGATAGTGCTGGCGAACAGAATAAATTAGAAGCATAATGGGTCTACTCATGCATACTTTTGACGACAGTTTATGGAGCAGCATGGAACGATTTACTGTGCCAAATGCTTGATTAATGTCGATAAATGTGGCAAACAGCGGTCTACGATTTGTAAAACTCTTGATGACCTCATCACGAACATATTTTATGGCGTTCGATGTTGACCTGTTTGGACGGATCCTGTATTGCACTGTGGGTAAAAGGTGTTCACAGTATCTAAGGAGAACATATACATCAAATGAGTGAATAGTTTGTAGCTATTCGATCAAGTATTGCAAAACTTAATAATATTATAATACATTATAATATGATGGTGGTGCACGGATGGGCTTAGTAAAGCACATCCGTGCACTACCTTAAAGCACATTTTATATCCAAAATTGTTTCTTTTTAAGAAAAAAGAAAAGGAACAATTTTGGATCGGACAACTCTGTACTGACCAACAATTGAACACATAACACATTTTTCATTTGCCGTAGAAGTTGATAAAAAGCAACAGTTAGGAGATTTTTTTCTTGGACTAACTATTCATTATTTTTTGTGATTTCTTCCATGTAATGTGAGTGCATATTGTGAATACGCAAAATTAACAAAGTGATGAAGAAGATCAATTACTCTAAACGTTTAAAAATAAAAAAGCTCATCCTTTGATCTTACGTATTGCAGCAATATATTGATTTAAAAATTTAAATCAAGGAACAAAATAGCTTTAATTTTAAATTCATTTAATATATTTATCAAGTAAAATGGAAATTTAAAATTATCTTAAGAATTTATAGAAAAAATTATTTAATGAGGCAAAACTCTTTCAAAGACACTCCAAAGGCGAAGCAAATCTCCAGATGATTGGAAAATAAAGTTAGATCGGGTAGACTATTTGCGGCTGTGAACTCTCAAAACGACTGCAACAGGGGTGCTATTTCATCCCGGCTACATAATAAGTGTCATTTCTAACACAATTTTGCTTGCTGCTGTTCTCTGTGAACAATTGATAGAGTTGAAGCTTATAATATATATTTAAATTAGCAACATACATTTTAAAGATGTGCATACTTTTAGTTTACATTGAAAGCTTTTCATCGAAGAAAACTGTAAGGTGTATATGCCTTTTATTATTAAAGGTTGAAGAATATAATGCATATAGACTAAAATATATTCCATCTTATAATATCAAACTGTTTAGAAATTATGGAGCTAATCGTTCGAACTTATTTAAAGAGCAGAATATCCTTCACATTGCACGATACGACTAAAGACTCGTCGACTATAAGTTAACTATTAATTGTAATCTTACAGGAAAACGGTGTTTTCTATCTCAGGATGAAACAATATTGCAGAAGGTGCATTTACACGAAACGGTATTTATCAGCTGTGTGTATCGGATGGTGAATGCACTTTTACATCAAAAAAATTTTAAATTTTAAACAATATAGTAAGTTACAGCAAAGAGTGTTTGTCCTTCATGGACTGTTTGTCTGTGAATACCGAAGCTAAATTGGCTTTATATTTTCAAGATGTTTGGGCAACTTAAGCTTTGGAAATTCAAAAGAGGCATCAATTCTCATTCTTTCTAGTGATAAACGCCGCTTCCGTTTCCAGTAATCAATGTGATTAGGATCCTGCTCTTGTTTGTCGGGAGTACCACTATCACAACTCAATTCCCAAAGCCAACTAGGATATTGATCGTCATTTAAAATTGGCTGAGGACTGTTCTGACTCTTTAAAACATTCGTTCCATAGCAATACGATAGAAGTTTTTTGGCATCTTTCTCTACTGGAAATTTTGTCTTCTTTGGATTGCTTGTGGATGCATCCATAGATGTCATTATCTTTTCTAAATGTCAAAATACTTGACGGAAAATTATTTAAAAATTGAAAGCTATCAATTTTGTATTTCTGCAAACAGCACGCATACGTATTGTGGCAAATTTGAAAATCGATTGGGAAATGTGTAGTTGCCCAATAATATTATTTGTAATAAACAATTATCGATTAATTTAAGTTTAAATTTGAAAACTTAAATTAATTTTACTTATAATTAAAATTCATTCTATTTAAAAAATTTGATTTAATTAAATGCATATGATGAATAAATTTATTAAAGACATAAATCATGATCATACGAACATCATTTATATAAATATCAAATATCGTTCATTAATCTATCAAACATTGAATAATCATCAATTTAAAATTTGGTTTAACAAAAGGTCTTGGAAATAGTACATTTTCTAAATATAATGATGGCAAAGATGACAAATATATTTCGTCAAAGATGACATTAAAAGAGCTTCTTGATATTTTTATTTTTAAACTAAAAATGTTTTTAGCACAAAAATTAAATATTACAAATTTTCCAAATATGGTTACAATAAACGAATACATACATTCGTCTATCAAATTATAATTGCATGTCAAAAACTACATCGTGCAATGACCATTGCAAACAAAATGAATTTAACTTAAACGTTTTCGTTATATAACAGCTATCAGCAACACTTATTGGTAAAATGTAAACAATAATAATTCTATTAATTATTCAGACTAATTTTAATTATATAATTATACTTACAGTAATAAAGTAATTTATAAATTAATACAATAACTTAATAATTAATTTAAATAATTATATAATTAAATAATAATTAATTTTATTAATTAATCAGAATAATTTGAATTATATAATTACAGTAATTATAAAAAAATGTTTATAATAATTAATTAATAATTACTAATTAATTATTCATACAAAATTTAAAAAATAAACATAAAATTTATATCAGTTTGTGTATGGAAGTATAAGTAGAAATTAATAATTAATTTTATTAATTATTAAATTCGCTAATTAAAACCCGCTATTATTTTAAATTTATATTCAAAACGAATTTTGGATAAAGTGGAGTCAGAGAGCTTAATGATGTATTTCCTCTGAAATACATGCTAATGATGTATTTCCTCTGAAATAACTAGCTAGTATCTTATTCTAATGCAAAGTATATTATTTATTATCCATCCATAAAAATTTGCCACTTAAGAGTTTAAATTTATTCTTTATATTATTGTGCTGATTTATATATTTTACTATTTTCTGCTTGATGATATTTTTATAGTAAGCTAGTTTAAAATATGTATCTATTAAATTATTTAAATGATTTTTGAAGAAAGCCAATATCATTACATATTGTTGCAATTCTTAAAATTTCATTATTTAATGTATTATATTTTATATTATATGGTATGCATGAATGCTCATGCAAAAATATGTTTCTTGTAAATTTAAATATGTCATCTTTACGATATAAATTAATAGTAGTTTTAGTTAATGTTAATTTAATGTTCATATCAGCTAACTGAGTCTACGTATTTAATATAATTATAAAATAAACAAAACAATAATGCTAAATCAAAATTTAATAATTAAATAATAAAATTAATAATTGTTTTTAGATTTTCTATAATTTAAATCAAGTTAAAAAAAATGAAATTTAAAATAAACGTCATTTTTATGAATTGACTAATAAATAACAGACGTTCGTATCAGAATAAGAATTAGAGGTCATCAGGAGGAACTGCTCTGTTATCAGGTTTCGGCCTCTAACTCCTTAACCCAACATAGCAGCGGGGCCAAATACATGTTAATGATATATTTCCTCTGAAATAACTATCTAGTATCTTATTCTCATACTAAGTATATTATTTATTATCCATTCATAAAAATTTGCCACTTAAGAGTTTAAATTTATTCTGTACATTATTGTGTTGATTTATATATTTTACTATTTTCTGCTTGATGTTATTTTTATAGTAACCTAGTTTAAAATATGTATCTATTAAATTATTTAAATGATTTTGAAGAAAGCCAATATCATTACATATTGTTGCAATTCTTAAAATTTCATTATTTAATGTATTATATTTTATATTATATGGTATGCATGAATGCTCATGCAAAAATATGTTTCTTGTAAATTTAAATATGTCATCTTTACGATATAAATTAATAGTAGTTTTAGTTAATGTTAATTTAATGTTCATATCTAGATATACACCTTCTTTATTATTAATATTGGTTTTGTTAAGAATAAGGCTTTCTGGATAAATGTGTTCACTAATTGAATAAAAATTATTAGAATTAAATACACATATATCATCAATGTATCGAAACATATATTTCATATATTTATATTGTTTAGATTTAGTTTTTACACAGTTATGAACAAATTCATATTCTATAAAGCTTAAAAACAAGTCAGCTATAATTGGGCTACTATTACTTCTCATTGGAACACTTTTTATTTGTCTACATATAGATGTCCCTACTTTTAAATAATTTTGATTTATTAAAATATTTAAGGATTTTAATAATTCAATTTTATCCATATATTAATATTTACTTAATGGTTAAATTTTTGTTAGATATGCTTATAATTATTGTAACATATATATGTATATATTTTTCCGAACATAAGATTAATTAATTTTTCTAATGCATCTTTAATATCTGTTAAATCTAGATTTGTATAACGCGTACTAAAATCGTACGTATTTATATTCTGAAAATTTATTCGTTTCGTGTGTTCTAAAAATTCTTTTGGAGAATTAATACTAAAATAATGTTTTACACCAGTATTAATTTCGATTACCTTGCAATATTTTTTAAAGTGTGCTTTAATTACTTCAAGTATTTTATTCATATAGACAGAAAGTGGTTTTAATGTACATTTAAACGCACTACATATGAACCTAGGTTTTATTGGATTTTTATGTAATTTTGGATTCCAATATAATATAGGTATAGTTTTATTATCTAATTCAACCTTTATACCCTTTTTATCCATTATAGAACAGTGACTTGTAATAATTGTTTCTAAACTCAACTCACTACGTTCATATGTTGGATTTACATTTAAATCATTAGAATTAACCTCTTTCATTAGTTTATCATAATAAAGCTTTTTGCATATGAAGACAAAGTTATTACTAGCTTTATCAATAGTTGTTATTATATAGTTATCCTTTAATTTAGTAAGTTCTTTATACATATCTTTATTAATTTTATCTTTCCTTTTATAATTGTTTATTTATTAAAATGCTTTTTAAATTGAGTTTAGTTTTCTAAACCTTGAAATTAAATTTTTCTTTTAATAAAATAAACTTTGTTTTCTCTGCCATAAAATAAAATCTTTTAAATGTGGAAGCAGTGAAATAATAGAAAGAATTCGATGAAGTAGCATCTTTTAGCAAAATGTGACAACTTTTTATGTAATAAAGTTGTAATTTCCATCTCTCTGTTATATCTACAAGATTAATGTTTTTAGCGACTAAATTCTGATGATTACTGGATTATTAGGATTATTAATTGAGGTCAACACGCACAATTTAATATTTAAAATTATAACATTAATAATCGATTTTATTTGTTGGCCTCAACAATTACAATCAATTCGCTAAAACCATGTTTATATGTTAACTATATTTTAACATAAAAGAACAAATTAAATAAAAATTCAAATAAAAAACAGAGTAAAAAAGTAGGATTAGTAATTGCATGAACTTAGTCATCAACTTTCACGACGCATGAAAAACTAATAAGCATATCAGATAACAGAATCGATCTACATAAATTCTCGTACCAATTAAATACAAAAATCGAATTGAAGCTATAAATATTTTACATCAACGATTAAACATTCGACAGGTTGAGATCAAAACATCCGACATGTTGATAAACTATAATGTATTTACAAAAATATTAAATAAAGTATGTCAAATTTAATATTAAATTAAATGCAACCTAATATCAGAATTATCTCGATTACGTTAAGTAAATTAACAAAAAATTAAACTAAATATGTATCCTCTAATCGACGCTAATTTGGCCTCAACTTCATCGTTTTCTAGTGTCGTTCAACGTGCGGTCACTCGTTATGTCTTAGCTACGACGTTAAAGATACTTCTTTAAAGGGCATACAGGAGATGATTGGCAAGCCATACGAGCTTATTAAGTTATTATACAAGCTTTATTTGCTTCCACAAATGAGATAGAAAATGTTAGATAGTTACTCACCGCAATTGGGGTTGATTTCGATATAACCATTTTGATAAAGCTTCATCACATCCCTGCATCGAAAACGACTCACCATCTTGACTTCTCTTGACGACAAATGAAGTTATTACTAGCAATATCCTCAAAAAATGCAGGTTTTTAAAAAAATCGGATAGCTTCTAAAACGTTTTCATCAGGGCTCATATGTCTCTAGCCGAGCGTGAGTAAAGAAATATTATCTTAACCCGGCTTTGAGAAGTCCGAAAAGCAAATCCCTCAGAGCGTTTTGCGTTGTTTAGTAATAAAGTTATACATGTGGCCAAACATTCACATGTATCATCGATTAAGGAATCGATTCACTCGATGGATAAAAATTCCATACGACTATCTGAGATCTTGCCACGGAAATATCGTTGTGGTGAGCTAATAAGGCTAATTCAATTGTTGATTTTAACGTCGAAGGCCTTGGTACGCTTTTAAAACGGGCATAATTAGCTATTTATCATCGTCTGATAAACTGATACTCGTAGAAATCTTCTGTATTTCTCCTCTAGCGCTATTTGAGTTTTATACTTTCGATATCTTGGTATATTTAGAAAATCGTAGTAGACACTTCGGGGCAGTTCTTTTGGCTGTAAACAAATCTTTTAGCGATTGGTCTTTTAAAACTAATAAGAACACAATTTATGTTAACACACAATCGCTATCCATTATAGCGTGCTATTTTAATCCATCTGATAGTGCAAGTGATATTATTAGCGAATTGTCCGAGTTTATTATAAGTCAATTATCGTTGTGAGAAATTCCAATGCTAATAGGTGTAACTCCGTGGTAAAACTAGCGATTTTAAAAGAATACTCTCATTCTATAACCTTCTTCTTCACATTCCAACTTAATGCTGGACTTACGAGGCTGGTACTCCCGGAAGCTGTTAATATTTGATATTTGCAAACATGGTTGTAAACAATGTTACATAGACTTCAGTATCGAATGGGTAATGGGCTGGAAACATAAGCCTATCATGTATATGCTCGATGGAATTAGGGTCACCTCCGGCTATTTCCGTAAACCTCATTCAGTCAGCAGGCAAATCGAAATTAAACGGATGCAGATATGCGACCTTTAAACTTTTTTAGAATTCTTATCATGCAGCGATGTAACGACTAGTTACTCCCTGCTCTGTAAAACACTAATATCTTCATATGCGGGCTCACTCTCTTTGAAAGATAGGTTTGTTAAAATGCCAGCCCATATCAAAAGATGAAAAATACACTGCTGTCAATTTACAAAAGTCATGACATTATATTGTATCTAGTAGATTTCTGTAATTTGCTTAAACTCTTAAGAACGCACAGAACTCAAAAATGCTTAGTCTGCTCCATGGCTTTTAAGCTCTCGATCGTATAAGCTCGTTCGCGAATTCCTATAGATAAATGGCGGAATCAATTTACCAATATTCTAAAGTCTAACGTCTTCTCTTATTTAGAACGGTCGGAGCTCCACATGCAATGTCAGTTATACGACCAGAATCCTCTTAATTCCCCTTTCACCAGGGATAAAATCGAATCTTGTCTGGTTAGCATGACGTCAAATAAAAACAGCTGGTGTCGGTCAACTGTGTGTTGAACACATGAAACAAACCTTTAACTTGATTTCAAATTATTGGGAATTCTTTTATAATGCAATCTTGAAAGGACATTATATTCCCAATGATTGGCGGGATGCTGTCGTTAAGGCTTTATTCAAAGGATCAGGAGACCCTGCATGTATCGACTCATATAGATAAATAACTCTACTTAATCACTCGTATAAGTTATTGACGAGTATAATGCCTTACAGTTTATCTCGGCTCTGTTCCAACTGCCTAACAACGGAACAACACGGCATTCGCAGGAATCATTCTACATTAAGTGCACTTAGTGTTCTACGATATAGAGTTCTCGGTAGTTTTCGCTCTCACTCCTCGCTATTTATTAACAGTGTTTATGGATTTCGCGAAAGCATTCGATAGTGTCGACCAATTCTTACTGCTGTTCAAACTCTGCAATCAGGTATGTGTCAATAGTCCGTTTATGCTTTTAATTATGAAAGTAATACAACTTACCTTATTGTGTATTTACGATTATTTATCGTATTCTTAACCATTTATGGTCAATCGAGGGTTTCCGCGATTTATGATCTTGCATTGGTAGCGTATAATCGCTTATCTGCTTAATCTGTCATTTCAGACTTTGTAGAGTACTGTAACGTTAATAAACTTACGGTGAATACATCGAAGACAAAAGTCGTTAAGTTTCGTAAAGGTGGTCCATTATCTCGTAAGAATGTTCTGTCTGTGAACGACTCTCCTCTAGAATTTCTTTATTCATTCAAACATCTTGGTGTCCTATTAAGCTATCGCTGATCTTTCAAAACTCATTTGGAAAAACAGTCTGCAAAGGTCGTCAAAGCTACATACCCAGCGACTAAGCTTGGACTTATATCGTGCATGATACTCTTCGATACTTTGACGTGATGCTCATTCTAATTATAAGCTATGGTGTCAAATGCTTTTAGTCGAATCTCTCAGCAAATGATTTCCGTCAAATTGATCAATATTTATGGCGTTACATAAAACGAGTAGTTGGGGTATCGCCGAAGTGCTCCATAACGGCTGTTGCAGTGCTTAGTAATGTAGTTCCCTCATCAGTAAGGATTTGTAATCTTCTCAGTCTCGAAGAATCAACCACTTCTAAATACAAAAGCATAAGCGACAAAATGTCTAACTTAGATCCAGAGTTATTATTGACACCTGATTACACTCAAATAACTTAAAGGCATTCACAAGCTGCTAAACGTGCGCTCATCTGGCGTGCATCGCTAGTACGGATATCATTCAAAATCCTATTCGGTTTTTCCTTCCATACCCGTTCTTCAAATTGCAGTGTCGATATTGATCGGACCAATGTGATTCCTTGCTGCACATATTTGTATGTATTGCCTTGTCGAAAATGTCTCTTAGACAGGTTGATAAATTGCGTGGGCTAAACTAGCTTTAAATTTGAATTTATTTTCCTTGTCGTAATATTTACAGACTCACGCATGCAACGTTTTTACCTCATGGATTTCGTTCAATTTTTAACTTTGAAAATTGATGTTGTAGATACTTGTGAAATTGTCATACCCAAAGCCGAAAGGCGCTGTAGGTAAAATAAATCGCTTTATTAATTTGTAATACTAAATTTTTATTTCTTGAAAATTTATAAGCTTTGAATAATTTGGATTGTGTAATATTTAGCGCATTATTGATTTGTTTAAAATGACATGTATTAATTTATATAATATATAATGCAATAATATAATATAATGTATTAATGAATAATATATAATGTATTAATTATAATATTAAAATTAAGAAAATTAATATTAAAATAAGTTAAATATTAACATAAATCATTAATTATTATATTCATGTATCAATTTATTAAATAATTACTATTATGTTAAATATTAAATTAATATAGTAATTTAATATATTAAATATTAA
>WNNJ02002898.1:0-11317 GCA_012934845.2 Pomphorhynchus laevis | reverse complement strand
CCAAATTCATTTGAATAATAAAAACGACACAATGCTGCATAATTTAAACACTTGATATAAATAAAGACAGTTTAAAAGGAGCAAACATTAAGTTTACAATAATTTTGTGCTAAAATTAAACAATTTATAGAAAATGCTATATTTTCAAAGACCGGGCAGACCTCAAAATATAAATTCAAAAATAACTCATAATACTGCTTAGTGCTTTCAGTAATCATGGAAGTTTAGGCGTTACAAATAGTATGCTGATCGTTAACTGTGGACATTTTTAATAAACAGCAGCTTTTAAGATTTTGGCATATTTCAATGAAAATGCTAGAATGTTGTTATTACGCTTGTTTAATCCAATCTTAATGATGCATATGACAACCTTTTGAATATATTTAACGAATGATCTTATGACGCAACAAATCTTCTTCTTAGCGTTTATCCCGTATGACGGGGTCCGCTTGCCACGATCGTTGACGCCAAAATGCCTTCTTTGCTGCGTCTTTGGGCGTGAGTCCGACCATTTTCATGTCCTTAAGAAGGGTATCCATCCATCTTTTCTGTGGTCTTCCTATTGGTCTCTTTCCGTCGACCTCGATTTGAAATGGTGCCTGCGCTAATGTGTTCACGTCTGCCCTCATTACATGTCCATACCATCGCAGCCTTGATTCTCTCAGTTTGTCTGCTATGGGTGCTACGCCAAATCGCTTGCGGATGTCTTCGTTACGGACATGATCTAGGCGAGTCTTTCCTGCGATCCACCTTAGCATTTTGGTTTCCATGCATCCAAGCTTACGTTCTGCTTCTGCTGTCATTGCCCAGCACTCAGCACCGTACATTGCTACAGGCCGTATTACGCTTCTGTAGAACTTCGATTTGAGTTTGTCTGGCATGCGTTTGTCGCACAAAACTCCAGTGGCTGCTCTCCATTTTGTCCAGCTTGCGTTGATGCGAGTGGTGACGTCTTTTGCCACTCCTCCTGTGCTGGAGATGACTGATCCCAGATATTTGAACGCAGTTGTCTTTGGCAGAAGCACGCCATTAACTGATATGCTTACATCTTCGTTCTGGTTCGTCGTCATGTACTCTGTTTTGGCTGTGTTCAGTTTCAACCCAAACTGTGCCAGGCGATCGTGCCATTGCTGAACTTGTTGCTCGAGGTCATGTTTGTCTTTAGATACCAGCATAACATCGTCGGCATACAGGATGGTCCATGGTGCTTGTCTTAGAAGGTCTTTCGTAATCACGTCCATAACTATGATGAATAGTAATGGGGAGAGTGCAGATCCTTGGTGCACACCGACTGAGATTGGAAATTCTCTGGATTTTCCCGCTGCTGTTAGCACATTGCTCGTCGTTCCTTTGTACAACATCTTCACCCATTCGATCAATTCCTCCGGTACTTTTCTGCGTCTTAAAGCGTACCATATAAGCTTATGAGGTACTCTGTCGAACGCTTTCTCAAGGTCCAGAAAAGCTACATGGAGGGGCTGCTTCTTCTCTCTGTGCTTTTCAAGGAGTAGTCTGGCTGAGTGTATTGCATCGATGGCTCCACAGTTGCGCACAAAGCCTGCCTGGTTGACACTTAGTTTGACGGAGTCACGGATTCTCTTGTCGAGCACTCTCTCGAAGATTTTCATGGTGTGACTGAGAAGACGAATTGGGCGGTAGTTTTCACAATCTGCTAGGCTTCCTTTCTGCTTCCAGATTGGGATAGTTATGCTTCGACTCCAGTCTTCTGGCACCTCTTTTGCGTCAACAATCTTCTGGAGAAAATTAGTTAGCCATGGTGTCCACTCATCCGGATTGATTCTCCAGAAGTCCACCGCTAAATCATCGGGTCCGTTGGCTTTACCCGGCTTCATCTTCATCATTGCCTCTCTGACCTCTGCACCATTGAGTGGATCGACTTGTGTGTGATTTGGAGTCCCCTCTGGTATTGGTGGATGTTCAAACTCTTCTGTAAAGATGGCTTTAAAATATCTTCTCCATCTCTCCAGCACGTCTTGTGGGTGTATAATGAGTTTTCCCTGCTCATTGTTGATACCATGGAACTTCTCGATGTCTGTTGCCTTCTTCCGTCTTGAACGGGCTAGTCGGTACACTCCTTTTTCTCCTTCTCGAGTGTCGAGCTTTTGGTAGAGGTTATCTAGGTGGTTACTCCTAGCAATAGCCACTTGTTTCCTTGCTTTCTTTATCGCTCGGTGATATTCATCTTTGTTCTCCTGTGTTTGTGCTATCCGGAGAGCCTTGTATGAATTTTTCTTTGCCTTCACTGCGTCTTTGACCTCTTCTGTCCATAACCAAGTTTCTTTGTCGATGTATTTTTGACATGGCTTGGTGGATCCGAGTATGTGCTTTGCAGCTAGGTGGATCGTGCAGCGCAACGCGGTCCAGGTGTCCTGTACTCCATGTATGCTAGGTAGTCTTATCCGGGCCAGCTTTGCCTTTGTTCCAACTGTGTCTTCTTCCCTCAGTTTCCACCACTTGATTCGGCTCGTCTTTGTTTGTTCTGGCCTCGGTTTACGGGGGACTTCAATTTTCAGGTCACATATCAGTGGCTTATGTTGAGTCGCTGTGGTCTCTGATGGAATGACCTTTGTGTCTAGCACCGTCTTCTTGTGTTTTCGCCTCACCAGGACAAAATCAATTTGCGACTTCCTGATTTGTGAGCCCGTTCCATGGTAATATGTGTACAGGTGGCTCGGCCTTTTTGTGAAGTTGGTGTTGGTGATGGTGAGGTTGTGCGTAGTTGCAAACTCCAGTAGTTGTTCCCCTTCTGCGTTCTTCTCACCTATGCCATATCTACCGTGACATTCACTCTCATCCGTCTGTCCAACATGGGCATTCATATCACCGGCTATGATCACATAGTCTTCTTCGGGGACTTCTGCCATCTTTTCATCTAGCATTTCCCAGAAGTCCAGCTTCTCTTTATCTGTGCATCCTGTTTGAGGAGCGTACACAGAGAAGTAGTGTACGGTCGTTTCGCATAATGCCAGCTTAATCTTCATCAACCTCCCAGTGTATCGCGTCACTTCGCACACTTGGTCTCTGAGTCTCTCTGCTACGACAATGGCTACTCCGTTTCGTGCTGTCTCAGTTCCCATATAATACAGTTTGTATCCGTCTCCAATTTCCTTGGCTTTTCCGCCCTTCCATTTAGTCTCTTGTATTGCAAGAATGTCAATCTTTCTCCTCTTGAGGTCAGCTGCAATTTCTCGAGATTTACCCGTCAGTGTTCCTACGTTGAGCGTTGCAACTCGTACGTATGATTGGGCCAGATCACTTGCGTCTCGGCGTCGTCCTTCCGTCGTGAACCCTCGCTTATTTGCCGAACAGACCGGGTCTTGTCTGATCGCACATCCTCGTGAATTTTTCGAACAGGCCGGATGGCACCTTCTGAACGCGTCGTCTACAGAGGACGCCTTAGTATTGGCGGGGTCATTTTGATTAAACTTTATCATGGTTTGATGGTTGCGACAATTGTTTTCCCGACCGGCTGCCGCATGCCTGTCGTCGGTAAGGTCCGCGTTTGGTTCACGCTCACAGAGAGTAAGCGTTATCCAGTGGCACCACGAGGAGAAACGAACCGCACCACCATCTTATGACGCAACAAATGAATTGACTATATGAATAGAGATGTCTGATAAGCAAGTTTTTTGTTTACGAGAATTTAGCAGTTTGAATGGTGCTATTTAGAGAAAATGCTATTTTTCAAAAGTCAAGCAGCCAGCCGAAAACCTCATCGAGATAGCTCATACTACAGATGAGTGCTTTCGTTCATCTTTGACGTTTATAAGTAAAATAGTATTTTGAATTGTATGTGTTTAGAAGTTAACCGACATCAGCTTTTGACATATGCCGTATTCCATCGAAATATATGACCATTGTTATCATGCATGTTTTATGCAATCTAAACAAAATAAATGCCAGATTCTTAAAAAAGAAAAAAAATAACACAATGTCGCATTTTTAAAAATTATTGATATTAATAAAGATGGTCTTATAATCAAGATTTAATTTTTCTATAATTTTGCCGCTAAATTTAAGCGATTTATAAAACTGCGATTATTCAAAACTCAAACAGACAGCTAAAACGTAATCAAGATGGATCATACTACTGATGAGTTATTCTGGCTATCTTTGACGTCTAGGAGGGACTAATAGTATGATGATCGTTAGTGTTGACAAGTTTCTAACTAACATCAGCTTTCAACATATTGCCGTATTCTCTTAAAATCAATGAGCATGTTTATCATGCATGTTTGATGCAATCCAACTGATAGTTATGCCAAATTCTTATAAGTGAGATAAAATGACACAATGAAGCATCATTATAACGCCTGATATAAATAAAGATAATCTGGTAAGCAACTTTTATGTTTACTATAATTTTGCCGCTAAAATTAAGCGATTTATAGGAAATGGTATTTTTAAAAGTCAAGCAGAGAGCCAAATCGTCATCGAGATGAATCATACCACTGATTTAGTCTTTGGACAATATTGAAGTTTAGACGTTACAAATAGTATGCTGATCGTTGACTGTTAACGTTTTTATCTACAGCAGCTTTCAACATTTTTGACTTGTTTTAATCAAATGCTAGACTGTTGTTATTATGTAATGTCTGTAATACATATGACAATCTTTTAAGTAACTTAAGGAATGACACCATGACGCCACAAATGAATTGACCTTTATGAATAGAGATGGTCTGATAAGCAAGTTTTTGTTTACGAGTATTCATCAGTTCGAATTAAGCTATTTAGGGAAAATGCTATTTTTTCAAAATTTTAGCCGGCAGCCGACACGTCATCGAGATGACTCATACTACAGATTAGTGCTTTTGTTCATTTTTGACGCTTAGAAGTAACAAATAGTAATCTGATCAACAAGGGCTAACAAGTTTTTGCCCAACAGCAGCTTTTGACCTGTTTCAATGAAATGCTGGACTGTTTTTATTATGATTGTTTAATGCAATCTCACGATACACTTCATCGAGATGCATCATACTACATATGATTGCTTTTGTTTATCTTTGACGCTTAGAAGTAACGAATAGTATTCTTATCTTTTTGGTAGACTAGTTATTACCTGATAGCAGCTTTAAAAAATTGCCGTATTCCATTGAATTTATGACCATTGTAATCATGCATGTTTGATGCAATCTTAATTTGACAACTGCCAAGGTATTTTGAAGGATAAGAAAATTGCACAATAAAGGATCATTCAAACGACTGAGAAATATAAAAATGATCTAATTAGCCAGTTTTAAGTTTACTACAATTTTGACGCAAAAATTTAGCAATTTTTAGAAAATGGTATTTTCTAAAAGTCAAGCCCACAGCCGAAAAGTCATCAAGTTAGCCTGTACAACAGAAAAGTTCTTCCGTTCATCTTTGACGTTTTAAAGTGATTAATAGTATGATGATCGTTAGTGTTGACCAGTAATTATGGGACAGCAGCTTTCAAAATATTGCCGTACTCCATTAAAATCCATGACTATTGTTATCATGCTTGTTTGATGCAATTAGAATGATACACATGCCAAATTCATTTGAATAATAAAAACGACACAATGCTGCATAATTTAAACACTTGATATAAATAAAGACAGTTTAAAAGGAGCAAACATTAAGTTTACAATAATTTTGCGCTAAAATTAAACAATTTATAGAAAATGCTATATTTTCAAAGACCGGGCAGACCTCAAAATATAAATTCAAAAATAACTCATAATACTGCTTAGTGCTTTCAGTAATCATGGAAGTTTAGGCGTTACAAATAGTATGCTAATCGTTAACTGTGGACATTTTTAATAAACAGCAGCTTTTAAGATTTTGGCATATTTCAATGAAAATGCTAGAATGTTGTTATTACGCTTGTTTAATTCAATCTTAATGATGCATATGAAAACATTTTGAATATATTTAACGAATGATCTTATGACGCAACAAATGAATTGACTAATATGAATAGAGATGTCTGATAAGCAAGTTTTTTGTTTACGAGAATTTAGCAGTTTGAATGGTGCTATTTAGAGAAAATGCTATTTTTCAAAAGTCAAGCAGGCAGCCGAAAACCTCATCGAGATAGCTCATACTACAGATGAGTGCTTTCGTTCATCTTTGACGTTTATAAGTAAAATAGTATTTTGAATTGTATGTGTTTAGAAGTTAACCGACATCAGCTTTTGACATATGCCGTATTCCATCGAAATATATGACCATTGTTATCATGCATGTTTTATGCAATCTGAACAAAATAAATGCCAGATTCTTAAAAAAGGAAAATAAAATAACACAATGTCGCATTTTTGTAATTATTGATATTAATAAAGATGGTCTTATAATCAAGATTTAATTTTTCTATAATTTTGCCGCTAAATTTAAGCGATTTATAAAACTGCGATTATTCAAAACTCAAACAGACAGCTAAAACGTAATCAAGATGGATCATACTAACTGATGAGTTATTCTGGCTATCTTTGACGTCAAGGAGGGACTAATAGTATGATGATCGTTAGTGTTGACAAGTTTCTAACTAACATCAGCTTTCAACATATTGCCGTATTCTCTTAAAATCAATGAGCATGTTTATCATGCATGTTTGATGCAATCCAACTGATAGTTATGCCAAATTCTTATAAGTGAGATAAAATGACACAATGAAGCATCATTATAACGCCTGATATAAATAAAGATAATCTGGTAAGCAACTTTTATGTTTACTATAATTTTGCCGCTAAAATTAAGCGATTTATAGGAAATGGTATTTTTAAAAGTCAAGCAGAGAGCCAAATCGTCATCGAGATGAATCATACCACTGATTTAGTCTTTGGACAATATTGAAGTTTAGACGTTACAAATAGTATGCTGATCGTTGACTGTTAACGTTTTTATCTACAGCAGCTTTCAACATTTTTGACTTGTTTTAATCAAATGCTAGACTGTTGTTATTATGTAATGTCTGTAATACATATGACAATCTTTTAAGTAACTTAAGGAATGACACCATGACGCCACAAATGAATTGACCTTTATGAATAGAGATGGTCTGATAAGCAAGTTTTTGTTTACGAGTATTCATCAGTTCGAATTAAGCTATTTAGGGAAAATGCTATTTTTTCAAAATTTTAGCCGGCAGCCGACACGTCATCGAGATGACTCATACTACAGATTAGTGCTTTTGTTCATTTTTGACGCTTAGAAGTAACAAATAGTAATCTGATCAACAAGGGCTAACAAGTTTTTGCCCAACAGCAGCTTTTGACCTGTTTCAATGAAATGCTGGACTGTTTTTATTATGATTGTTTAATGCAATTTCACGATACACTTCATTGAGATGCAACATACTACATATGATTGCTTTTGTTTATCTTTGACGCTTAGTAAGTAACAAATAGTATTCTTATCTTTTTGGTAGACTAGTTATTACCTGATAGCAGCTTTAAAAAATTGCCGTATTCCATTGAATTTATGACCATTGTAATCATGCATGTTTGATGCAATCTTAATTTGACAACTGCCAAGGTATTTTGAAGGATAAGAAAATTGCACAATAAAGGATCATTCAAACGACTGAGAAATATAAAAATGATCTAATTAGCCAGTTTGAAGTGCGATCCTAATTCGCCGCAAAAATTTAGCAATTTTTAGAAAATGGTATTTTTTAAAAGTCAAGCCCACAGCCGAAACGTCATCAAGTTAGCCTGTACAACAGAAAAGTTCTTCCGTTCATCTTTGACGTTTTAAAGTGATTAATAGTATGATGATCGTTAGTGTTGACCAGTAATTATGGGACAGCAGCTTTCAAAATATTGCCGTACTCCATTAAAATCCATGACTATTGTTATCATGCTTGTTTGATGCAATTAGAATGATACACATGCCAAATTCATTTGAATAATAAAAACGACACAATGCTGCATAATTTAAACACTTGATATAAATAAAGATAGTTTAAAAGGAGCAAGCCTTTAAGTTTACTATAATTTTGCGCTAAAATTAAACAATTTATAGAAAATGCTATATTTTCAAAGACCGGGCAGACCTCAAAATATAAATTAAAATAACTCATAATACTGCTTAGTGCTTTCAGTAATCATGGAAGTTTAGGCGTTACAAATAGTATGCTGATCGTTAACTGTGGACATTTTTAATAAACAGCAGCTTTTAAGATTTTGGCATATTTCAATGAAAATGCTAGAATGTTGTTATTACGCTTGTTTAATCCAATCTTAATGATGCATATGACAACCTTTTGAATATATTTAACGAATGATCTTATGACGCAACAAATGAATTGACTAATATGAATAGAGATGTCTGATAAGCAAGTTTTTTGTTTACGAGAATTTAGCAGTTTGAATGGTGCTATTTAGAGAAAATGCTATTTTTCAAAAGTCAAGCAGGCAGCCGAAAACCTCATCGAGATAGCTCATACTACAGATGAGTGCTTTCGTTCATCTTTGACGTTTATAAGTAAAATAGTATTTTGATTGGTATGTGTTTAGAAGTTAACCGACATCAGCTTTCGACATATGCCGTATTCCATCGAAATCTATGACCATTGTTATCATGCATGTTTTATGCAATCTAAACAAAACAAATGCCAGATTCTTAAAAAGAATAAAAAATAACACAATGTCGCATTTTAAAAATTATTGATATTAATAAAGATGGTCTTATAATCAAGATTTAATTTTTCTATTAATTTTGCCGCTTAAATTTAAGCGATTTATAAAACTGCGATTATTCAAAACTCAAACAGACAGCTAAAACGTAATCAAGATGGATCATACTACTGATGAGTTATTCTGGCTATCTTTGACGTCTAGGAGGGACTAATAGTATGATGATCGTTAGTGTTGACAAGTTTCTAACTAACATCAGCTTTCAACATATTGCCGTATTCTCTTAAAATCAATGAGCATGTTTATCATGCATGTTTGATGCAATCCAACTGATAGTTATGCCAAATTCTTATAAGTGAGATAAAATGACACAATGAAGCATCATTATAACGCCTGATATAAATAAAGATAATCTGGTAAGCAACTTTTATGTTTACTATAATTTTGCCGCTAAAATTAAGCGATTTATAGGAAATGGTATTTTTAAAAGTCAAGCAGAGAGCCAAATCGTCATCGAGATGAATCATACCACTGATTTAGTCTTTGGACAATATTGAAGTTTAGACGTTACAAATAGTATGCTGATCGTTGACTGTTAACGTTTTTATCTACAGCAGCTTTCAACATTTTTGACTTGTTTTAATCAAATGCTAGACTGTTGTTATTATGTAATGTCTGTAATACATATGACAATCTTTTAAGTAACTTAAGGAATGACACCATGACGCCACAAATGAATTGACCTTTATGAATAGAGATGGTCTGATAAGCAAGTTTTTGTTTACGAGTATTCATCAGTTCGAATTAAGCTATTTAGGGAAAATGCTATTTTTTCAAAATTTTAGCCGGCAGCCGACACGTCATCGAGATGACTCATACTACAGATTAGTGCTTTTGTTCATTTTTGACGCTTAGAAGTAACAAATAGTAATCTGATCAATAAGGGCTAACAAGTTTTTGCCCAACAGCAGCTTTTGACCTGTTTCAATGAAATGCTGGACTGTTTTTATTATGATTGTTTAATGCAATCTCACGATACACTTCATCGAGATGCATCATACTACATATGATTGCTTTTGTTTATCTTTGACGCTTAGAAGTAACGAATAGTATTCTTATCTTTTTGGTAGACTAGTTATTACCTGATAGCAGCTTTAAAAAATTGCCGTATTCCATTGAATTTATGACCATTGTAATCATGCATGTTTGATGCAATCTTAATTTGACAACTGCCAAGGTATTTTGAAGGATAAGAAAATTGCACAATAAAGGATCATTCAAACGACTGAGAAATATAAAAATGATCTAATTAGCCAGTTTTAAGTTTACTACAATTTTGACGCAAAAATTTAGCAATTTTTAGAAAATGGTATTTTTTAAAAGTCAAGCCCACAGCCGAAACGTCATCAAGTTAGCCTGTACAACAGAAAAGTTCTTCCGTTCATCTTTGACGTTTTAAAGTGATTAATAGTATGATGATCGTTAGTGTTGACCAGTAATTATGGGACAGCAGCTTTCAAAATATTGCCGTACTCCATTAAAATCCATGACATATTGTTATCATGCTTGTTTGATGCAATTAGAATGATACACATGCCAAATTCATTTGAATAATAAAAACGACACAATGCTGCATAATTTAAACACTTGATATAAATAAAGATAGTTTAAAAGGAGCAACCTTTAAGTTTACTATAATTTTGCGCTAAAATTAAACAATTTATAGAAAATGCTATATTTTCAAAGACCGGGCAGACCTCAAAATATAAATTAAAATAACTCATAATACTGCTTAGTGCTTTCAGTAATCATGGAAGTTTAGGCGTTACAAATAGTATGCTGATCGTTAACTGTGGACATTTTTAATAAACAGCAGCTTTTAAGATTTTGGCATATTTCAATGAAAATGCTAGAATGTTGTTATTACGCTTGTTTAATCCAATCTTAATGATACATATGACAACCTTTTGAATATATTTAACGAATGATCTTATGACGCAACAAATGAATTGACTAATATGAATAGAGATGTCTGATAAGCAAGTTTTTTGTTTACGAGAATTTAGCAGTTTGAATGGTGCTATTTAGAGAAAATGCTATTTTTCAAAAGTCAAGCAGGCAGCCGAAAACCTCATCGAGATAGCTCATACTACAGATGAGTGCTTTCGTTCATCTTTGACGTTTATAAGTAAAATAGTATTTTGATTGGTATGTGTTTAGAAGTTAACCGACATCAGCTTTCGACATATGCCGTATTCCATCGAAATCTATGACCATTGTTATCATGCATGTTTTATGCAATCTAAACAAAACAAATGCCAGATTCTTAAAAAGGAATAAAAAATAACACAATGTCGCATTTTAAAAATTATTGATATTAATAAAGATGGTCTTATAATCAAGATTTAATTTTTCTATAATTTTGCCGCTAAATTTAAGCGATTTATAAAACTGCGATTATTCAAAACTCAAACAGACAGCTAAAACGTAATCAAGATGGCTCATACTACTGATGAGTTATTCTGGCTATCTTTGACGTCTAGGAGGGACTAATAGTATGATGATCGTTAGTGTTGACAAGTTTCTAACTAACATCAGCTTTCAACATATTGCCGTATTCTCTTAAAATCAATGAGCATGTTTATCATGCATGTTTGATGCAATCCAACTGATAGTTATTCCAAATTCTTATA
>WNNJ02002897.1:0-74652 GCA_012934845.2 Pomphorhynchus laevis | reverse complement strand
TTCGCAAAATCTGCTTGATGAATGAGAGGTGAGACGTGTCTAGAATCATTGCGGTGATCTTGATTACTACGAATACTAGATAAATATTGAACCGCATTATTCGTGCAATTAGGGGCTGAAAAGTTTGTGCACTGTGAACCTGTCTTCTTACACCGGCATCCTTTGCATTTAATAATAATAATTTTTAATATTTTTTAAAAATATATTATTAATTACAACATATAGTTCCTTCAAATGGGCCAATATACATTTAACATTGTTATGTATTATTATTTGTTCTAAAAACATTAGAATCATCCATCCGTTCGGATCCACGACTATATGGGTGACCCCTAGTCGACCGGCACCCTCTGATTGCATGTGAGGCAGCACGACACAGCAGCAAACTTATGGACCTTCTGAGGCCACACAGGCATTCAGCATAGCTTTTATTCCCACGTGATGAACGCAATCGAGCAATTGTCCTGAGCAAAACCATGGCGTCGGGTCCCGCAGCACCAGAAGCCGTGAACACCAGCGGCATAAATCTACTCCTTTCGATATCGATGATACGTTCCGCGTATTTTGATCTTTTTCTCGCTTCATGAAAATCAAATGCAGCTTTTCTCGTAGACGCACACGATGGAGCAAAATGGTTGAAAACCGTAACGTCAAAGAACGTTCGCTCATATCTGGCGTCAGAAAGCCCAATGCAGACGATGTCGAGTCGCGCGTCGTCACTTCGACAAGTGACCCGATGATCAAAACAGTTATTACTATCTACCCGTTGTAATATCGGTTCGACACCAACCCCAGTACACACCTGTGATATTTCGGTGGCCAAGAAATCGCGTAAGGCGTTATGCCTTGTTATTACAACACCTCCTCGCTTGCACGAAAGCAAATGTGGGAGTTTCGCATCATCACCACACACACTTGTCCTTGGGAATCCCGATAGGGTCGAAGCCATATCGCAACGCAAGAGCATCTCTGAATTCATGTGGACACAAATGACTGAATTCAGCTTTCACTGGAACTGCACTAATCCAAGAGGAAGCACCCTGTCCCAGTGCAAATTCCAGGGCTTGATGCATTGAGGCGGGTAAGATTGATCGAATGTATGCCAAACGCTCATCCACAACTTTTTGTCGTTCTTGATTCAACTCTTTTGTCAAGTTATTCTGAGCATCCCTGAGAAGATCACCTTGTAGCCCACTATCAAATGTTTTACAAAATTTTTTCGAGCTTTCGAACTCCGTCAAAGCTGCGCTTACTGGATCAACAATGCCCATTCCACCCTTTGAAATTGGTGACGAAATCAACGCGTGCATAACTGAGTTTAGATCTTGATCGAAAAGTGAGGGAGCCAAACCACTGAATATAGTATCCCGTAAGGACAAATACAGATCCGTTTCACTTGGTGTCGATCTCATAAAGTGTGTCCATTTCCATTGTATTGACTTATTGAATCCTGAGAAAGCAGCATGGGGATCAAATCGTGATACAGTAGATATACGAGAAACAAGCTCAGTCCACTTTAATATTTTAATTTTTGTAATTTCCTTTACAAATTCGCCTGAGCCAATTGGCGCACCAAGCACCTCGATGCCATCGAACCGTGTCTCAATGTCTGCGGGAAGTGGATACACCCCTTCAGATTGCGGATGAAGGAGCATCTTGGTTTTGCTAGGGTTCACATTATATCCGAATTTTGGTCCTTGGATTTGGAGAAGTTGCCATACACGCAACAGATCCTCAGGCAAACCTACAAAATTCGCATCGTCAGCAAACCAACGCTGAACAATGTTTGGCACGACTTGCTTGATCATACTTATCAATGGTAAGGATGCCATTGCGAAGGCAGCCATGGCTAAGGGATCTCCCTGGGTTACTCCCTCGCACGATGCTAAAGATCCACCACCAAGTACCAGTTCTGCGTCGCCCGCATAAATGTTAGATAAGGAATGCGCTAGCCCAGGGCAAGTGTGTTTGATATTGTGTAGCATAACATTTCGATTGACAGAGTTGAACGCATTCTTAGCGTCGACAGCAAGAAGTCCATAGCTCTGGTTAGAAGAATACGTATCGCGAAGCGAGTGAATCGCAAAATCGATCCCATTTCGCTGGGATGCGCAAAGTTGGACAATCCCGGCTACGTCTTGAAGATCATCTTTGACGCAGGACAATATGGTTTTACTGACAATGCGGCGAACAACCTCTGATACACCAATCGGTCTAATTTTCCCATTATTCTTGGGTATTGATATCAACCGGCAAGCAGTAAACGCCTCTAACATCCGAGGGCTGAGTTGAATAGTGCTAAGCCTCACTGCAAAATTTGCCAAAGCATCCGCTAGAGCCTTGGAATGCACGGAGAAGCTATTCAAGAGTTGTCTCCAAGCCATCGCATCTAGCCCTGATGGGCCAGCTCCACCTGAGGTTTTGTTGGCCGCTCGGATGATAGCTTCCCCATCTATGACAGAGAAGAGCGAAGGATGATGCTCTCTAACATTCGGCAAATCTCGTTGTAATAAAGCGGACGCATCAGCATCTGCGGCTGTTGGGTGTAGATTCTGCAGGTGTTCACGTACAGTCAAACCATCGACAATCGAATCAGGATCTAGAATGCTCGACTGTTGGTTCTCTTCCAATATGGCAGTCGCCGCTGACAGCTTTCCACTTGTGACCAACTTGACATAGCGCTTTATCCAATCATCAGTACGTGGGCTCGAACGCATTGGCATGCAACGTCGCTGTAATATTCTTGCCTCATTGAAAACATCGACGAATCTGCTATTTTTTCATAGTCTGATTCTGCGCTCCAGTGCTTTTCGGATCTCGGACACCTTTCTAGATGGAAGACGTTGCAAAACGCACCGGGACAAAATAGTGGCCTTTTTAAGTGCAAACATATCATGGTTATCAGCTTCGGCTGCAATCTGATAGAGGCTAGCAAGCATTTCAACGAATTCATTCGACGCAGCACATCTTGGGAGTCGCATCGCACTAGGCCTCCATTGTATCACCACATCATAAATCACCTGAAGTGAACGAGACTGCCTATCAACAGGGTCGTGCAAGTTATCTACAATTGGATTATCAGTTGTCCGTGTACTGCCACTATCAGTAAGGGGATTCAAATCCGCCACTCTACCTACTGGTTCAGCAGCAGAGGTTAAACACACTGTCTGAGGTCCAATATGCACGCTATTGTTACATTCAGGTGCACGGCAATTAACGCAAGGAGCTCCTGCCTTCGCACATTTGCAACCTTTGCACTTTGCTGATGGACCATTACATCCACAGCATAGCCTCTGGTTAGACGGTATTCCTTTGGGCATACAAGGCGACGTTCAATTGTTAGTTTCGATTGTCTTTGTGTCACAAAGTAAGTTGTAATCTTCCGCGCGAGTGCTCAACCCGGGAGGTACCCTGGGTGTACGACCTTACGTCCTCTGAAACGCAGTCCTCTGAAACGCGGTCCTCTGAAACGCAGTCCTCTGAAACGCAGTCCTCTGAAACGCGGTCCTCTGAAACGCGGTCCTCTGAAACGCAGTCCTCTGAAACGCAGTCCTCTGAAACGCAGTCGTCTGAAACGCAGTCTGTATATTTTAAGTATTTATCCTTGTATTTATTTTAGATCTCAAATGTATGTTTATAAGAAACCAAAATTTTTTATAGGTTTTTTAAATATTTTTAATATTTTTTTAATTTTTTAAAAAAAAACGAATTTATTTGACAAAGACACTGCAAAATCATAACAAAAGTAACAATGAAAAAAATTTATCTGAGACACCATGAGCTAGCCCGCACGAGAGCTATTCCAATGGAACGTCTGAATCGGCTAATCACGTCACTGTAACGGCACTCTCTTCTCACCGCTACGTCTTTTGCTAAGCGTTTTACCAACTGTTCTGCCTCATCCCCTAATCCACCTTGTATTGACAAAATAACTGGTATAAAAGCTGCTCTTTCGATCTTGGATATCCGTTCGGAGTACTTAGCCTTTTTTCGATTCTCGTTATAACTGAACGCTGATCGTGGAGTCATTGTGGCATAGGAACGAGCATGTGTATTGAATACAGAAATGTCCAGGTAGGACCGCTCAGACGGGACGCCAAACAACCCCGAACACAAGACGTCAAGACGTGCATTGCGATCTAGTGTAGTGGAAGAAGAATCGAATTGAATAGTTGGATCAACGGGAGAAAGCAGTGGCTCAGTTGTAGTTGATGAACACACCTCTGAAGTTAATTTGGCGAAAATGTCTCTGATCACATTGTTCCTTACTATTGATTTCCCTCCGCATTTGCAAGATAATGAATGAACAACACTAAGAACTTCCCCACATACACATTTGCCTGAAGTATTTAAAATTTGCCACCCATATCTGACAGAGAGACCATCGGAAAATTCTTGATTGCTTAAGCGAAACTTAGGATCATCACTAGGGCGAGCAGATAGCCACGTTGACGCGCCCTTTCGAGCGGCATGCTTTAAAATTACCTGTTCGCAGTCGTCCACTGTATTTAACAGTGACGAAAATTTTTCGGCAGCCCGGAGATTCTTTAGTTTTCTAATTTCAACTATTGACTGTTTCTGGATGGTATCAATGTCGCCTCCGAGACCTAACTCAAATAAGGGCTTACATAGCAAAGAAGAATATTCCCATTCAGATTTGGTATTCTCATATGGATTTGATATCCCCAAACCTCCCATTGAGAAAGGCAGACTTGCTACATTGCGCCAACACTTCTGTAAATTAAAACCAGTTATTTTGGGGATTATTTTATTCTGTATGAAATCTTCGAGTGAAGAAAACCATTCACATTCACACTTACATGTTCTTTGTACATGAGTCCACTTATTTTGCACTGCTGCTGAAAATGCTAAGAACGCTAACTGCCGTGAATCGCTAGAGACTTCACATAACCTATCGAGCAATTTTAACCAGCGAGTTACTTGTGTTATTACCCAATCTTTTTCGAACGAACCAAAACCTATGGGAGCTCCTAAAAGTTCTACACCATTAGATACGACATGAACCCCTAAGCTGGCAAGTGAATCACATTCAAGGATAATGTTAGCGTTAACCAGAGCTGTACACTTGTTGACATTAACATGAAATCCGTATTCCGGTCATATAGATTGCAACGATTTAAAAAAAATCATAAACATTCCCCGGTGAACCAACACATGATACATCGTCTGCATACCAACGCTGTTTTATTTGAGGATGCAAAGCGCCTAATCTATGTATTAATGGTATCGTTGCTGCCGCAAATGCTACCATTGCCAAAGGGTCGCCTTGCGTGAAACCTTCCTTTGATAACAGATAATCATCGTCAATGGCTAAGATTGGATCTAAACTATACGTATTCTGCAGGAATCGTGCTAAAGCAGGGCATATCTTTTCTATATTGAGGAGAGCTAATTTCCTATTAATTCTATTAAAAGCATTATGTGCATCAATTAAAAGTAAACATGACGAGGTCGAATTAGCAAAGGTTTCACGCATATCTCGCACAACGAATTCGACACCTCCCTTTTGACCTGCACAAAGTTGTGAATTACCCGCAATTGACTTAATGAAAGGAGAAATGACATTTAAAATCGTTTTAGCCATTATGCGCCTATATGCCTCACCTGTTCCGATAGGTCGGACACCAGGATTTTTATCAAGGGCAATGAGCCGACTAGCGATTAACGCTTCTGTTGAATGTTTTGGAACTCTATTACTAGCAATTCGCCTTGTCAGGTCTGCCAACGTAGAGGCCAACTGTAATGAATCCCTATCAAATGAGGTTAGCATTTGCCGCCATGATAAAGCATTAACACCCGAAGGACCCGCAGCGCCTGTAGTGCGCTTAGCACTAAGTTGAATTGCAGCTGCATCTATCGTATCGAAAAAAGAGGGATGAAAGTTATCACATTCCATGTCGATCTCCGATAATAAGGCGTCCTCACTAATTACAGCTGCATGTGGATGCTTCGCTTCAAGAATAGACTTAACCGATTCGTTGCCGATATAATCATTTGGACTCAAAGTTTTATTGACAGAACCGTTTTCCAGGATTCTTACTACAGAAGTAAGATTACCTGACATTAATGATTTCACGAACAGCGACTTCCAATTGCGCTTAGAATCGTATCGTGACTGGGATACCTTTAAACGTGATTGAATACATTTACCCTCCCTTACTAATTCATCAAAATTTTGGCTTTGCCAAAGAGACAGGCGACGCGACATCAATTGACGTACATATTTGATTTTCGAAGAACCTACTTTTTGTAAAACGCACTGACAAATAATTGTCACCTTCATAAGCGACGAGCCTTCGACGTCATCTTCGCGACAAGCAGTTTCAAACAATTTGTTTAGTTCATTTAAAAACATTCGGCTTTCGTTACACCACGGTAAGTAAAAGAGATTAGGACGCCAAGTGATTACCTCTTTGAATGATTGATGGATAAGAGTGTTTGGGAATCTATTCGAGGCAGCATCGAGGGTGTGAACCGCGTTATCCGCTATATTCATGCTTGCAAAGTGGGATACGAGTTGGTTTTCGCAATTTACTGCATAACAGTTAGTGCACGGCTTATTTGATTTTACACATTTGCATTGACGACATCGTGCTGAATGTCCATTGCACGAACATCATTTTGGCTCGGTTGGAATTCCTTTAGGCATCGTGATTGTATAGGCGAAATAAAGTTGTTGACTATAAAAAAATTCGATTTGTTGTCTCGTTTTTCTTTGTTAGGTGTATATCGACTTTGTAACAGCGATCTCAGACGATTTCAGCGCTCACAGGCGGCTTCGTAATGCGCTCTCAGGCGGCTTCGTAATGTGTTTGTAAGTGTTTGTGTATGTCAGTCGTCAATAATAATAATCATAATTTTTTTTGGGTATAAATATTTTTTTTAAATATATTATTAATTACAACATATGGTTCCTTTAAATGGGCCAATATATATTTAACATTGTTATGTATTATTATTTGTTCTAAAAACATTAGAATCATCCATCCGTTCGGATCCACGACTATATGGGTGACCCCTAGTCGACCGGCACCCTCTGATTGCATGTGAGGCAGCACGACACAGCAGCAAACTTATGGACCTTCTGAGGCCACACAGGCATTCAGCATAGCTTTTATTCCCACGTGATGAACGCAATCGAGCAATTGTCCTGAGCAAAACCATGGCGTCGGGTCCCGCAGCACCAGAAGCCGTGAACACCAGCGGCATAAATCTACTCCTTTCGATATCGATGATACGTTCCGCGTATTTTGATCTTTTTCTCGCTTCATGAAAATCAAATGCAGCTTTTCTCGTAGACGCACACGATGGAGCAAAATGGTTGAAAACCGTAACGTCAAAGAACGTTCGCTCATATCTGGCGTCAGAAAGCCCAATGCAGACGATGTCGAGTCGCGCGTCGTCACTTCGACAAGTGACCCGATGATCAAAACAGGTATTACTATCTACCCGTTGTAATATCGGTTCGACACCAACCCCAGTACACACCTGTGATATTTCGGTGGCCAAGAAATCGCGTAAGGCGTTATGCCTTGTTATTACAACACATCCTCGCTTGCACGAAAGCAAATGTGGGAGTTTCGCATCATCACCACACACACTTGTCCTTGGGAATCCCGATAGGGTCAAAGCCATATCGCAACGCAAGAGCATCTCTGAATTCATGTGGACACAAATGACTGAATTCAGCTTTCACTGGAACTGCACTAATCCAAGAGGAAGCACCCTGTCCCAGTGCAAATTCCAGGGCTTGATGCATTGAGGCGGGTAAGATTGATCGAATGTATGCCAAACGCTCATCCACAACTTTTTGTCGTTCTTGATTCAACTCTTTTGTCAAGTTATTCTGAGCATCCCTGAGAAGATCACCTTGTAGCCCACTATCAAATGTTTTACAAAATTTTTTCGAGCTTTCGAACTCCGTCAAAGCTGCGCTTACTGGATCAACAATGCCCATTCCACCCTTTGAAATTGGTGACGAAATCAACGCGTGCATAACTGAGTTTAGATCTTGATCGAAAAGTGAGGGAGCCAAACCACTGAATATAGTATCCCGTAAGGACAAATACAGATCCGTTTCACTTGGTGTCGATCTCATAAAGTGTGTCCATTTCCATTGTATTGACTTATTGAATCCTGAGAAAGCATCATGGGGATCAAATCGTGATACAGTAGATATACGAGAAACAAGCTCAGTCCACTTTAATATTTTAATTTTTGTAATTTCCTTTACAAATTCGCCTGAGCCAATTGGCGCACCAAGCACCTCGATGCCATCGAACCGTGTCTCAATGTCTGCGGGAAGTGGATACACCCCTTCGTATTGCGGATGAAGGAGCATCTTGGTTTTGCTAGGGTTCACATTATATCCGAATTTTGGTCCTTGGATTTGGAGAAGTTGCCATACACGCAACAGATCCTCAGGCAAACCTACAAAATTCGCATCGTCAGCAAACCAACGCTGAACAATGTTTGGCACGACTTGCTTGATCATACTTATCAATGGTAAGGATGCCATTGCGAAGGCAGCCATGGCTAAGGGATCTCCCTGGGTTACTCCCTCGCACGATGCTAAAGATCCACCACCAAGTACCAGTTCTGCGTCGCCCGCATAAATGTTAGATAAGGACTGTGCTAGCCCAGGGCAAGTGTGTTTGATATTGTGTAGCATAACATTTCGATTGACAGAGTTGAACGCATTCTTAGCGTCGACAGCAAGAAGTCCATAGCTCTGGTTAGAAGAATACGTATCGCGAAGCGAGTGAATTGCAAAATCGATCCCATTTCGCTGGGATGCGCAAAGTTGGACAATCCCGGCTACGTCTTGAAGATCATCTTTGACGCAGGACAATATGGTTTTACTGACAATGCGGCGAACAACCTCTGATACACCAATCGGTCTAATTTTCCCATTATTCTTGGGTATTGATATCAACCGGCAAGCAGTAAACGCCTCTAACATCCGAGGGCTGAGTTGAATAGTGCTAAGGCTCACTGCAAAATTTGCCAAAGCATCCGCTAGAGCCTTGGAATGCACGGAGAAGCTATTCAAGAGTTGTCTCCAAGCCATCGCATCTAGCCCTGATGGGCCAGCTCCACCTGAGGTTTTGTTGGCCGCTCGGATGATAGCTTCCCCATCTATGACAGAGAAGAGCGAAGGATGATGCTCTCTAACATTCGGCAAATCTCGTTGTAATAAAGCGGACGCATCAGCATCTGCGGCTGTTGGGTGTAGATTCTGCAGGTGTTCACGTACAGTCAAACCATCGACAATCGAATCCGGATCTAGAATGCTCGACTGTTGGTTCTCTTCCAATATGGCAGTCGCCGCTGACAGCTTTCCACTTGTGACCAACTTGACATAGCGCTTTATCCAATCATCAGTACGTGGGCTCGAACGCATTGGCATGCAACGTCGCTGTAATATTCTTGCCTCATTGAAAACATCGACGAATCTGCCATTTTTCCATAGTCTGATTCTGCGCTCCAGTGCTTTTCGGATCTCGGACACCTTTCTAGATGGAAGACGTTGCAAAACGCACCGGGACAAAATAGTGGCCTTTTTAAGTGCAAACATATCATGGTTATCAGCTTCGGCTGCAATCTGATAGAGGCTAGCAAGCATTTCAACAAATTCATTCGACGCTGCACATCTTGGGAGTCGCATCGCACTAGGCCTCCATTGTATCACCACATCATAAATCGCCTGAAGTGAAAGAGACTGCCTATCAACAGGGTCGTGCAAGTTATCTACAATTGGATTATCAGTTGTCCGTGTACTGCCACTATCAGTAAGGGGATTCAAATCCGCCACTCTACCTACTGGTTCAGCAGCAGAGGTTAAACACACTGTCTGAGGTCCAATATGCACGCTATTGTTACATTCAGGTGCACGGCAATTAACGCAAGGAGCTCCTGCCTTCGCACATTTGCAACTTTTGCACTTTACTGATGGACCATTACATCCACAGCATAGCCTCTGGTTAGACGGTATTCCTTTGGGCATACAAGGCGACGTTCAATTGTTAGTTTCGATTGTCTTTGTGTCACAAAGTAAGTTGTAATCTTCCGCGCGAGTGCTCAACCCGGGAGGTACCCTGGGTGTACGACCTTACGTCCTCTGAAACGCAGTCCTTTGAAACGCAGTCCCCTAGTCGACAGGCACCCTCTGATTGCATGTGAGGCAGCACGACACAGCAGCAAACTTATGGACCTTCTAATGCCACACATGCATTCAACATAGCTTTTATTCCCATGTGATGAACGCAATCGAGCAATTGTCCTGAGCAAAACCATGGCGTCGGGTCCCGCAGCACCAGAAGCCGTGAACACCAGCGGCATAAATCTACTCCTTTCGATATCGATGATACGTTCCGCGTATTTTGATCTTTTTCTCGCTTCATGAAAATCAAATGCAGCTTTTCTCGTAGACGCACACGATGGAGCAAAATGATTGAAAACCGTAACGTCAAAGAACGTTCGCTCATATCTGGCGTCAGAAAGCCCAATGCAGACGATGTCGAGTCGCGCGTCGTCACTTCGACAAGTGACCCGATGATCAAAACAGGTATTACTATCTACCCGTTGTAATATCGGTTCGACACCAACCCCAGTACACACCTGTGATATTTCGGTGGCCAAGAAATCGCGTAAGGCGTTATGCCTTGTTATTACAACACATCCTCGCTTGCACGAAAGCAAATGTGGGAGTTTCGCATCATCACCACACACACTTGTCCTTGGGAATCCCGATAGGGTCAAAGCCATATCGCAACGCAAGAGCATCTCTGAATTCATGTGGACACAAATGACTGAATTCAGCTTTCACTGGAACTGCACTAATCCAAGAGGAAGCACCCTGTCCCAGTGCAAATTCCAGGGCTTGATGCATTTAGGCGGGTAAGATTGATCGAATGTATGCCAAACGCTCATCCACAACTTTTTGTCGTTCTTGATTCAACTCTTTTGTCAAGTTATTCTGAGCATCCCTGAGAAAATCACCTTGTAGCCCACTATCAAATGTTTTACAAAATTTTTTCGAGCTTTCGAACTCCGTCAAAGCTGCGCTTACTGGATCAACAATGCCCATTCCACCCTTTGAAATTGATGACGAAATCAACGCGTGCATAACTGAGTTTAGATCTTGATCGAAAAGTGAGGGAGCCAAACCACTGAATATAGTATCCCGTAAGGACAAATACAGATCCGTTTCACTTGGTGTCGATCTCATAAAGTGTGTCCATTTCCATTGTATTGACTTATTGAATCCTGAGAAAGCATCATGGGGATCAAATTGTGATACAGTAGATATACGAGAAACAAGCTCAGTCCACTTTAATATTTTAATTTTTGTAATTTCCTTTACAAATTCGCCTGAGCCAATTGGCGCACCAAGCACCTCGATGCCATCGAACCGTGTCTCAATGTCTGCGGGAAGTGGATACACCCCTTCGTATTGCGGATGAAGGAGCATCTTGGTTTTGCTAGGGTTCACATTATATCCGAATTTTGGTCCTTGGATTTGGAGAAGTTGCCATACACGCAACAGATCCTCAGGCAAACCTACAAAATTCGCATCGTCAGCAAACCAACGCTGAACAATGTTTGGCACGACTTGCTTGATCATACTTATCAACGGTAAGAATGCCATTGCGAAGGCAGCCATGGCTAAGGGATCTCCCTGGGTTACTCCCTCGCACGATGCTAAAGATCCACCACCAAGTACCAGTTCTGCGTCGCCCGCATAAATGTTAGATAAGGACTGTGCTAGCCCAGAGCAAGTGTGTTTGATATTGTGTAGCATAACATTTCGATTGACAGAGTTGAACGCATTCTTAGCGTCGACAGCGAGAAGTCCATAATATATTTTTTTTGTTTTTTTTTAACTTTATTTTCTTTATTAGTAAAACATAAAATTAAAGGTAACCCTCTAATGGGCCCATATTTGTCAATTCAAAAAATAATAATTATCTGTATGTGTAGTTATGCAAAAACTGGACGATGAAACGCCGATCTGGATCCTCTAATGCACCGGGATACCATCCTTGCGAGACGGATGCCTATTCTACAACGCAGCGTTGAAATTACATCCGAATACTTAACCTCTGCTCTTTCGGCGATAGTATTCGCGATTTTTTTCAGAAGACTTTCCGTGCCCTTACCTGCACCTCCAGAGTTCGACAACACAACAGGAATGAAAGATGCTCTTTCAATTTCGGTTATTCTTTCTAGATATTTATTTCTTTTTCGGCTTTCGTGATACTCAAAACACGCACTCGGATTCCTTGATAAATTCGACGGCGCGAGCGCATTAAAAATGCAAACATCTATTAAAGTACGTTCCGTCTTGTCACCAAACAATCCGTTGCATGATATGTCCAATCTCGCTTCTTTATCCTTAGTAGTTGTTTGTTTCAAGAAAGTTACATTTGAAGAAACAGTCGCCAGTCGAGGTTCGATTTGTACGGATGGACATATCTCAGTAAGCGTGTATGCTAAGAAATCCCGTACCACGTCATGTCTCATAGATGGAAGTCCACCAAGTGAACACGAAAGCGAGTGCGCCAGAGAATTTACTGTACCACATTGACAATAGGACGGAGCGCTTTTTGGAAGAAAACCGTATCGCGCCGCCATAGCGTCTCGAAATTCATCGTTGCTTAGCCTTGAATTCCTTTCATGCGATGGATAAACTGAAAGCCATGATGATGCACCTTTGACTGACGAGTGTTCTATTGACCTTCTCAATAAATGATTGCAATTATCGAGAATATTATTGCGATTAATTTTACAACGGGAGATATTTTGAGCGCGGATTAGTTTAATTATCGTATCTTGTTTTCCTTTTAGTGATTCGCCGGAATAACCTTCCAAACATGGAGCGCATAGGGAAGTAGATGATTCATATTCCGATTAAACCAATGCTGAAGGATCACGTATACTTACGCCACCGTCCCTGTAACTGAGGCAAAGCGTTCTCCATATAAATTCATCACTTGAAAGATCGATATTAAACAGCTTAGATATCATCATTTTTATTCTTTCAGACAGAGGACCAATCCAATCTACAGAACATGCACAAGTCCTCAGGAGATGCGACCATTTGTGCTGAATTGATCTGATAAAAGCCGTATACGCAACCTGAACATCGAGTTCACCCATATCTACCAACCGTTCAATGGAATTCGATATATCCTGCACAAATGATGATACAAACTGCTTAACGTAAGCGTATTTACCGATCGGGGAACCGAGAATTTTCACACCGTTTTCCATTATCGGAATATTGGTGTCACTGAATTCTGTTTGTAGCGATGTACTGTCATATCCGTTAGAGTAGATTTTACATTTTTCGGGATTGATGTAAAAACCATACTTCGGACCAAGCAACATTAACATTTTGAAAGCCGCCTTAACCATACTAGGCGGACCAACCATATTACCATCATCAGCATACCATAATTGTTCAACATTGGGGCATTTTTTTATGAGCCGGTATATTAATAGTAGCGTTGCGGCACTGAAAGCAGCCATTGAAAAACATCACCCTGTGTAAATCCTTCTGAAGACCATATGTATTCGTTTCCTGTAGCCATTCGAGTAGGATCTCTATACAAGTTTGACAATACGACTGATAATGCTGGACAAATATAAGGCATATTACGTAAAGCCAATTTTCTATTAATGCGATTAAAAGCATTGTCCGCGTCGATGGTGAGAAGTATGTTGTTCTCATTAGAAAGATGTGTTTTCAGAGCATGAATAACACATTCAGTTCCGGCCCGATGTGATGCACAATATTGTATAGAACCACATGCGTGTTGCAGCTGAGGCTGAACAACTTTGAGTATGGCCTTCGAAATAATTCTTCTGGAGACATCCCCGATACCTATTGGACGAATGCCATGAAGTTTGCTTAGTGGAATTAGTCGGCTTGTGGTAAAAGCCTCCATCGAAGTTTTAGGTATTTTACAAGTTGACAAATGCTTTGAGAAGAGAGCCAGTGCATCCGCTAGATTTCGCGACTCAGTTCCAAACGTAGATAGCATTGCGATCCATGCCTTCGCATCAAGGCCAGATGGGCCTGCTCCACCACTCATTCTACAAGCAGCCGTGATAATTGAATCTGCGTCAATCGAGTCGAATGCTATCGGATGGAAGACTGCATCGTTTTTCAAGGGGGAAGAAAGGATGGCATCTTCGTCAAGTAATGCAGGCTCTGGATGCTTGTCGAGAAGAAGTTGCCGTACTGTTTTATCCTCAATAGCATCATCGATATCCAAAGGTATACCAACTCCAGGTTCCAAATCCAATAACCTTACGGCAGTTGTCAAACGCCCGTTAAGAACGAGCTTTCTGAATGAGCGACGCCAGTCGTCCTCGATATTATCAATTTTGTTTCTTTTGGAATTTTGATATTGCAGATAGCGGGCTTCGCCTAGTAGTGCACCATAATTACCGGTCTGCCAAGATTCCATCCTTCTCTGTATAAGTTCTTTTGTTTGCTTCATTTTTGAGTTTCGGCATCGTTGTAGCACGAGTTGAGGTAAAATAATCGCCAATTTAAGAGAACAACTGTCAGATGCTGCAAATTCATAGATGCGAGCCATTTCGGAAATAAACGATTTCGACGCTTGACACCTTGGTAGTCTTAACAAATTCGGCTTCCAGAGTGCCACTTCCGTGAATATCACATCGATGTATTCAGGTGAAACACTGTTTTGATGAGATATTGACGCTTCACATTGTATGTCGTCGTTGTGGACTGGTTGGATTGGATGGACGTATTCGTTATTAAAGGTGTTATTCCGATGTCCATCGTTACAACGTTTTGTGTTTATATTGGTAGTATCCGCAGGATTTTCGAGTTTATTAAGGCAGTGTGCTGCCGAACAATTTGTACAAGGATGTTTCGCTCTTGCACATTTACAGTTTTTGCATTTAGCTGCCTGTCCATTACACGTACAGCATTTGTATGTAGAGGATGGGACACCTCGAGGCATGCTTGTGTGTTATAGTGTATGTATGTTAGAGGAAATTGATGATGTAAATTTGATTGTAATCAGTTATAATTCAGTGATTTTGTAAGTAGTTTATTAAGCAGCTGTATGTTATTTTATTGTATGTTTATTAGAAACCAAATAATATGCACACTAGTCAGAGCCCTTGTATCTCGGGATGACTGCTTGAATTTAGGTTTAAACTCGTTGTCCCAACCACAGATTCCGGATGCACAGTAGAAAAGGAATTTTTTAAACTGTCAATGTATTTGATTGTATGTTATTTATTGTATCTTATTTTATATCAAACTTTTTTTAAGCTCATCTTTCTTCCCTTCGCCTTTCAGAGAAAGGCGAAGGGAAGAAAGATGATTGGAAATTGAGACAAGACAGTCCAAAGCGGAAACACTATGATCGTGAATACGATAAGCAGGTGCATGAGCATAGATGAGAATGTCATCAGCATATTGCATAACATGGAAGTTAAATTTATGAGAAATCGAAGACAAATCACCAAGAAGAAGAGAGAAAAGTATAGGGCCTAAAACGGAGCCTTGTGGAACACCGGACGGAATGGACGAAGGATGGGAGAGAGAAGAGTTAGAATAGACGCGAAATGTACGGTTTGATAGATATGAAGAAAACCATGATACAGTGGGTAAAGAGAAGCCATAATCATGACGAAGGCGATGGAGAAGAATCGAGTGATCGACGATGTCAAAAGCAGACGATAGATCAAGAGAAACTATGACACTACATAATTTATGATCGCGCGAGATGAGTAAGTCGTTATAAACTTTAAGACATGCAATTTCGGTAGAGTAATTAGAGCGAAAAGCGGCTTGGAAGGGAGGAAATAAGTTAGAGGAATAGAGATATGTATTAACTTGCTTAAGAACAAGACGCTCAAGGAGTTTAGAGAGGGTTGGGAGAAGTGAAATAGGACGGTACGAAGATGGTAGTGAAGAGTCGAGAGATTGCTTTTTGATGAGAGGACGAACAGTGGCGCATTTCTAGATGGAAGGAAATGTACGGCTACGGATGGAGGGTTGAAACATGTGGTTAGGAAGGGTAAGATAAAGGAGCAGATATTTTTAAGCAAGTGAGTGGGAATTGGGTCAGAAGGAGAGGTTTTATTAGGTAATGACAGCAGAACCGAAGAAACTTCATCAGACGAAACGGGAAGAAGGTGGAATAGTTCTGAGAGGGACGTATTTAAAGAGAAGAGTGGGTACAAGGGGGCTGTGGGTAGTAGGGAAAGTAAATTAGATAGTTTAGTTTGTAGATAAGAAGAAAATTCATCAGGATTTATATTACAAGGGGTAGATGATCGTGAAAGAATTGAGTTTAAGATTTTCCAATGAGATTTAGAGTTGGAAGATGACTCGAGTTGATTTCGCCAAAAGATAGTACGTTTAGTAAGTATAGAAATGAGATGTGAACGGCGTTGAGAAAAGTAGGAATTACGAAGATTTGGAGGGAGTGAGTTCGGTGAACGTTTAAGAAAGCGTTTATACATACGAAAAGAGTGACGGAGTCGACGCTTAGAAAGACTACAGTCAGAATCGAACCAGGGAGTATGGCGCAAGCGCAGGGAACGTCGAAGTCGACTAGGCAGAAGTTTATTGATAATAGACATAAGTTCAGAATCAAACAGAATGCAGAGATCATCGGGAGAGAGATAGTTAAGAGGAAGTGAAAAGAGTGAAGAATTGAGTAAGGATGTGCAGAGAACAGGAATATCGAGAAGCTTCCAGGGTCGAGTTGGTGTAGATAAAGGTAAAGGCGGAGAAGGAGGATGGGGACGAGTAAGAGTAAGAGTGACAAGGAAATGATCGGACAAACCAGGATCAGTAATTGACAAGGAGGTATAGTCATTGAAGCAGTTAGGAACAGCAATGATGTCGAGAGCACCGCCGAGAATATGAGTTGGGCTTGTTGAAAGTAATTTATAGTTAAAATCAGAAAAAAGATTAGTTAAAGTGATAGAGTCAGAGTCAGACGGGCGATCAAGACGAATGTTAAAGTCACCGAGAACAAAAGAAGGAGTATAAGATAATGAACAGTGAGACATTAGATCTGCAAGGTCGTTAAAGAAGATACGTGATGGGGCAACTGAACCTGGACGGTATACAATCACAAGTTCCAGAGGGAAAGGCGTTGATAATCTGCATATGAGTAATTCGAACGAGGTGTAACGGATGTTAACGTTGATTTTACGTAAAGACATTGGGTGACGAGCAGTGGCAACAATACCGCCATGGTTAGACGCAGTAGATGTATGAGATGTAATTTGACGAGCTGATTCAACTAGAGAACAACCAGAGCAACATAGACGACGAATAGCAAGATCGTCGGGGGTCAGACTGCCAGGATTCGGTAATGCAGAGAATATCGATAGATAATTGATCGAAGATATCGAGAAGCATATCAGCTTTATGAAGAATGGAGCGAGTATTGAATAGACTAAGACGAAAAGTATGCTTAGGAGCGAGATCGACTAGCGAAGAAGACAAGGGGGAGAGATGGGACGCCATCGAATTTTTGGCCTTGTGTGAAGAACGTGAAAATTTCCGTTGATTTTACGTATAGATAAGGATGACTCGCCGTTTGTTTCACGTCGATGTTTTTCAATACGAGCTAATTTGAACTGGGCAATATCAGAAGGGGAGCGGTCAGGAAAGATACGGCAAGTAGAGGAAGTGGTAAGAAGTTTAAAACGTTGGGAGAGTACCGAAGAGGCATGTGAACTATGTCGGAAAACGATTTTTAAGAGTGGAGGACTGAGATGATTGGATTTAGTGGATTTGTTTAAACGAATAAAGGATACAGGAGCGATATTATTGAAGAGTGATGGGTTATCATCAGGAAGAATGGTTGCTAGGATAGACATGAAAGCAGATACATCATAATCGAGGCGAGATTGTGGAGAAGCAGATTCGGAAAGCTTTAAGTTTGATATGATTATACAGCGATCGCGCGAAGGAAAACGATTTCGTGGAAGTGGTGGACGGACAGAGCTGGTAGGAGTCGAGGTAGATGAGCAGATAGAAGTGGAAATGACAGGGGTGCTTGATAAAGAATTAATATTGGTTGGAGCAAGTGTGACAGGAGCGGGGTGTTGAATCGGTTGATCAGAGATGTGACTGGATATGATTTTAAATGAAGGATGTAAATTATTTGGAAGTGTTACGTGGGAGGTAGAGTAAGGAGAATTAAAATAGGTTGGGGCATGAGTGACAGGAATGGAGTGTTGAATCAGTTGATCGGAAATGTTACTGGAAATAATTTTGATGGAAGGGTGTAAATTATTGAGAGGTGATACAGGAGAGGTCGAGTAAGGAGTACGTGGGGAGAATAAAGAAGTTTGAGATTTATTTAGATTGGGGGAGGAATAGGAAAGAGGAGGTACGATATGAAAAGCTTTACCGTTAGCATTGTTAGAATGAGAAAGATTAATGGAAGTTTGGTACGTAGTTGAACGAGGAGTGTGTGAGAGAGTATGTTCAATAATGGGATTATATGATGCGAAGTCAGGTGTTGATGCGAGGGAAACATCTAAAACAGCATTGGTCTGAGTGGTCGTGTGTGATACAGGAGTAGATGAGCAGGATAACCGTAGTAGTCGTACTGATGTGCAAAAACCGCAAGTGAAATGTTTACGTTTATACACCGAGTGGTCGGATATTTTAACACGAACAAGTGTCCATACATCGCAATCTTTGGAATCGCATCCAACTTCAAAGCTGGTATAACCATTATTGCATTCCGATGTGGAAGATTCTTGATCAGGAACAGGGATCTGAGATCGCGCTTTTTTAGGCATGACCTTTTGTCGATAGATTGAGCTCAATCCGCGAGCGTAGCGAGCGGAACTGACAGGAATAATCTGGAACTGACAGGAATAATCTGGAACTGACAGGAATAATCTGGAACTGACAGGAATAATCTGGAACTGACAGGAATAATCTGGAACTGACAGGAATAATCTGGAACTGACAGGAATAATCTGGAACTGACAGGAATAATCTGGAACTGACAGGAATAATCTGGAACTGACAGGAATTAAATCAGCTAACTGAGTCCACGTATTGTTATATAATTATAAAATAAACAAAACAATAATGCTAAATCAAAATTTTAATAATTAAATAATAAAATTAATAATTGATTTTAGATTTTCTATAATTTAAATCAAGTTATAAAATAAAAATAAAAATAAAAAACAAAAAATAAAATTTAAAATAAACGTCATTTTTATGAATTGACTAATAAATAAGAGACGTTGTATCAGAATAAGAATTAGAGGTCATCAGGAGGAACTGCTATGCTATCAGGTTTCGGCCCCTAACTCCTCTACCCAACATAGCAGCGGGGCCAAATACATGCTAATGATGTATTTCCTCTGAAATAACTATCTAGTATCTTATTCTAATGCAAAGTATATTATTTATTATCCATCCATAAAAATTTGCCACTTAAGAGTTTAAATTTATTCTTAATAATCTGGAACTGACAGGATTAATCTGTAACTGACAGGAATAATCTGGAACTGACAGGAATAATCTGGAACTGACAGGAATAATCTGGAATGTATTTACTTTAGATCTCAAACTTTTTTTATTAAATTCTGTCTGGGATATTTTGCTCCCCGCTTGGAAATCATCTAACGCTCGTAAAAGGTGAGAGATGAATCCTCTTGGATGTGTCTCTACTCGTCCGAGGAGATTGTAAGCAAGCTGAAGATGCACAAGCTAGTTGAAGAGATACCATTCTCTTAATTGACACAAGCGTTTCTGCATAATTGTTGTTGTGACTATTTGTGACAGCTCCAGGTAAAATCTTTAGGAGATACATACCCTGTTTTCCCTAATTTATCTGACGTTGAAGCGACAATTGGAATAAATTTACCACGCTCTACTTCAATAATAGTTCGTCATATGCTTCCAGCTACTGCAGCTAGAAGCATATAGAATGGGAAAACGGACTGAACGAACGAACAACGAATGGACTGAACGTACGAACTGAACGAACGAACTGAACAAACGCACTGAACGAACGCACTGAACGAACGGATTAAACGAACGAACTGAACGAACAATGTTAACGAGTGGACAAAACATACACACTGAATTCGTCTGTGAAATTATTATTGGTGGCTGTAAGCGCGCCGTTGGCATGCATTTGCCACTCAAAACAAATTTATCTTATTATAAAAAAAATCTGACATTGGATATTAAATACTGGCGTGGAAGCTTCAAGCTATTTTAGTCATTTATATTTTTCCTTTTCTGTGAACACTTATATAGGAGTACAGATCCTGAAGGAAAATGTTGAACAGTAAAGGGCCAAGAACCGTACCTTGAGGCACTTCGGCACAAACATGACGTAGTGAAGAAATACTACTGCCCAGCCTCACTTGTATGACCGGCCCTTCAAGAACGAACTAATCCAACGAACTACATGGGGATCGATACCGTATTTAGCCAAAACTACTAGCAGATGATCATGTGGTACTTTGTCAAACGCCCGGCTAAAATCGATAAGAATTACATCGACCATCAGTCACCCATCAGCTACTACATCCGTCCAATTTTCATGAGTCATAATTAAATTACTGAGGCATGAACGACCTATGCGAAATCTATGTTGAGAAGGGTGCAGAAGTTTAAATCTATCCATATGAGAAGCTATGTATTTATGCACGAACCTTTCAACACATTTACATACAACGCTTTTTAGACTTGCATGAAGATAATTGGACGCGTCTTCTAGAATAGAATAGAATTTATTTAGAGTGGCCTTTGTGGTAAAATAGAACCATTTACAGGCCCACTATAAAAATTAAAAGACAAGTTTACGTCCGATGAATGTTTGAACTTGTATGTAGAGTTATTGAATTGATTGCGGCTGAAAGTGTTATTTTAGTTCGTTTGCAAGAAATATGGCAATCAAGGAAGTTTTAAAGTGTTTAAGCGACGTCAATGATTTTGTGTCTCGAGGAAGTTTGTTCCAAAGGCGTGGTGCGGCGATGGTGAACGCACGATACCCGTGATTACCGTTGTGACGGGGGACGAAAAGCGAGTAGGAGCGATGACTTCTTAGGGAGAGACCAGTCGTCATATAGGATGCGCTATCAGGAAGATATAGATAAGGAGGGTTGTGCCGGAATTTGATTTGCCATGCAAGTGTGAGAATTTGAGAGGTTATGCGGCTCGGAATGTCGATCCAGTTAAGGATGCGGAGGGTGTTGGAGATGTGGTCGTACTTGCGAAGGCGGAAGATGACTCTAGCAGCCGTGTGCAGAATCCTTTGTAAATAGTGAAATTGATATGCTGGACAGTTTACGAGAAGACCTAAGCAATATTTTAGACGAGGCATGAAAATGCTGGAGATTAAAATAGCTGTTCGATTTGACGTCGAGGTTTCTACGGACACTTCGGATGTCACGGAGGATGAGGGAGCATGAACTGATCTTGCTACGAATAAAAGGCAGAAACGAGAGATTATTGTCAAAAGGGACACCGAGGATTGTCATGATAGTCACTTATGGTAGATGGAAATTGTGTATGCATACTGGAAAATCGAGGGTGTAAGAGTGGCGCGGTGTCATCCACATCATGTTAGATTTCTCGTTGTTTAAAAACATACGGATTGAACAAAGATATGCGTGAATAGCATATCTTCCCTGTTCCCTTTTTTGTTTATAGGAGTAATGTGAGTTCGCTTCAACTGATCAGGGATGCATGATGTACATAGAGGCATTTTAACACCTCTAATAATGGGAATGTTAGCAGGTCATGGAGTTTTTGAACAATAAAAGGATGAATGTCGTCTGGCCTAGCCGACGTGTAACAAGATAATCTACGCACACCCTTGATACTTCTGCTAAAGAAATAAATGGCATATGGGAGACGAATGTTTCGGAAATTTGCGCTGGACGACAGTCTGTAATTGGAGTGGTTCAAATTTGATCAAAGTCCTCTGCCAACATACTCACAACTCCGTCAGGATCTCTTGCAATCTTACCGTTATGGGTCAAACGGAAATTGATGGAATAATTTTTCTACTTTTATTTGCATAGAACCAGAACGGCTTGGTAGAAACTTTAAATAATACCAGGATTTTCGATTCATGCTTTTGTCTCTTCAACAATTTCATGTAGTTGAAGCGACAACGATAATGTAGATATTCTAACCGAAGTGTCTGATTATTCAGAGATGATTTAAAGAGTTTATTCCGTTTTCTTAAAAGTCCCACAAACTCATCGTCAAACCGAGCAGGCTTGCGATTAGCCAGGTTTTGTAATGGAGCGACGCATTCTGTCATATATTTGAGAGAAGCTGATAAAGTATCCCAATCACGGACATGGGTAATGCCACTATTGTGGAGACCCATTCTAATTGCGAGCGTACTTAATAAATCTATATCCACTTTGTACCAGTTACGTTTCAGATGTTTAGTGTCGGCAGGGGAGACATTGACAAGAGCACAAGAAGTAAACTTAATGACAAGATGGTTACTAAGACCTATGAGAGGATCATATTGAATTTCATAGACATCGAGTAGAGATTTACTAAAAACTAAATCTAATAAGGAAGAACCTACTTCGGTGTCCAAATGGCATCCTGGTTGATGACATTCGAATGGGGTATTCCCTGTAATATTTGGAATATTGAAGTCACCAAGAAGAATAAAATTGTACGACTTTGTGAGATCAGTAAGATACTCGATTAAACTTGGTGTTAAGCAAGATGAGCGTGGAGCACGATAGCATACACAAATGGTCATGGTTATGCACCTGATCCTTTCATTAAGTAAAGTAACTCCATTTGTTCGACGCAACATGACATGGAGTTCTTTACGGTAATTCTTTTAGCGACGTAAAAGGCAACTCCACCACATCGGCATTTATCATGTCGGTATGTTCTAAATAATGAGAAGCCTGGGATGACAACACAAGCATCACTAATCCCACTGTGAAGCCAAGTTTCAGCAATTGCAAAAATCGACATATTGCTGTGAGACAAATAACAACTAAACTCATCAAACTTCGAAACTAGGCTGCGAACGTTAGAACATTCAATTTTTAGGGGATGTCTAGTACTATTCTTTGAAGTCTTATGCAGGACACCATGGATTGAAATTAAGTCACCTAATACCCTAAACGGTGAGTATTTAGGATTAACTTCTCCCAACGTACAAATGGACGTTGTCGGACCACCTAAAAATTTCAGATACAGATATCATTTTCACCTTGTTGACGCCTGTCGTTTAGTTCTTTTTTAGCGAGAGATAGTTGTTCGCGCTCTTCAACCGATAGATCCTTATATCATCGCACAGAATTACCCATTCGTCTATAAGCTGTACTAAGGATGATATTAGCTTGAACAATGCATTCACAGACCAATCGAAGCAGTCTATTTCTACCATTATCATACTTTTTACCAATTCTATGAAGGTCCAATACTTCCAAGGATTCTGCTAAATGTTCCTCTCCATCTAGAAAAATACTAGACAAGATCTTTCTCACTGAAAGAACGTCGTCATTCACACGGTTTTGAGAAATAACGGATTTGGACTCATTGACATTAGCGAAAATTACACATCTTGATCTGTTTAGGTTAGATATCGTCTCTCTTATGTTATTCGAACGTGCAGTCCAGTCAGATTGCTGCGCCGGATAACTTGCCGCATGAGCGACTCTACTCAACGGGGAGACAGAAGTCGTAGACTTGTTTAGGTAAGTTGCTGCATCAGCGAGTGTAGATCGTGTTGTATTGCGGCTTTGTATTGTTTTGCAAAAAAGGTGATGATGAGATTTTAAGTTATTTGAACGTATGCAAGGTGTTTCGATTGGGAAATAAATTAACTGATTAGACTCGACTTTTGGAGCTTGAAATGAGCTCTCTTGATCATGTCAATATCTTATTCAAGCGTGGATTTCAATTGAAAGAAGCCAATGCACGTATTCTTCGCGATCTCGCATTGGAAAAACCGTATGAAGTTTAGGAATGAAAATGAAGAATCAACAAGTCGTTTAGCTAGTTATTAAGTTAAACTTTGTGTTTTTATTTTTTTAAATAAATTATGTTATGCATAAATTATTCTTCGATTTCATCAAAACCTTATCACCTTCAAATTGAAAATATATAAGAAATTTTATTGATCATTGACTCTAAAAATCTCTCCACACTCTGCATCATAGAGATGATATACAGTTACGCTAGATGTATGAATACAGATTTATGTATATGACTATTTTAAGAATTTCCCAAACCGATACTTATGACCATATCTGTTTTAATGTATGATTTATGTACACAATAAACTAAGTAGAAGCCAACAATTTTAATTAGATCCGTTTAATTTTTATTACTACATACCATAAATTGGATACTATTTTTTGCTGTATGTAAATGGATACTTTTAGATCGCTACTTATTTACGATTTAAATACAACCAACAAATTGACACAATTTCACTGATAAAAATTAAATAGATGAGATTAACAATATTTTGATAAAATTATATTATTTAAAATTAAAAATTTATTTATTAATTTATTAATGCTAATATTATTAATTGTAAAAAGCAATGCCCGAAGCAAAGTTCTTGTACATCCTCATCATCTTGGTCGTCAACTTACCACCAGGCTACCATGCTCTTGCCCTTTGAATCCGTGGCCAGAATGATGACAGCATTTTCGCATTGGATGGCGATGCTAACGTTTTGGGGTTGATATGAAGTAGCACTTGAATCCTATTGTTTTAATATTTTTCCTATCTCCTTAACAATAGCCAAATCCGAAGAGCCCATTGATCCATAAGTCTCCACTCCAAAAGTGTGGAGTCAATATTGATATTTGTCACCTCAATATTTTCTTATTGTCAATTAATTAAATTATTAATTAACAATTAATAGTCCATATATAGACAATTGAAAGCGGATTGTTCAATGATGAATATAATTAGAATTAACATTTTATTTTTTAATAAAAAATAAATAGAATATTAGCAATTTACGTGGCAAATGCGTGCCGGCTCACGCACTCATAACAACAACAAAAAACAAAAATCTAAATCATGTTTCGAGGAGGTGGGTACAGAGGCGGTATTTAAATGTAATAAAGGAGGAAGCGCGGCGGACGTCGAGTGGGAGCTGATTCCAGGCGTGTGAGGCGGCGACGAGGAAGGATCGGATACCGTACTTGTTAGAGTAATTGGGAACGTAGTGCAAGAGAGAATTACGGGAGCGCAGTGATAGAGCGGTGGGGCGAGTGTCGTCTAAGAAAGGGACGTTGATGAACGATGGGGAGCTGACAGCGATGAGACGAAAAGTTACGAGAAGGCGGAGTTGTATGCGGATGTGGATAGTAGGCCAGGAGAGTTGGTCAAGATATGTGGATGTGTTGTCAAAGCGACTGAGACGTAGGAGCACTCGACCCTCGGAGTTGATGACGCGTTGTAGGGGTAGGATGATGGATTTTGGAGAATTGGCGAAAATTGCTGAGGCAATTATTGATTTTAGGGAAAAGAAGCGATGAAAGAAAAGACATACAAGAACAGAAGTGATAAGAGGGCGGATACGGCTGATGTCACGGAGAATTAAGATAGACGAGCGGACCATGTCAAGGACGAAGGGTTTAAGGGAAAGGTGATCATCGAAATGGAATCCTAAACAGAAATAGTTGCATTTGACGTAGTATGTAGAGATGAGACCGGCGAAGAGCAAGATAGGAATCACGGAGAGACGGAGTGAGCGAGCCAGTATCACGTATGAGACAGCTGTGATAGTCTCGAAAAGCATGACGGAGTCGACGCTTTGAGAGTAGGCATTTAATGTCAAACCATGGGGCATGGTGCAAGCGACAGTGAAGTTGATGCTTGAAAATGAAGAGAAGATCGAGAGTGGATGTGAGTTCAGAGTCGAAAATAAAGGCAAGATCGTGAGGATATGATGATGTTATTGTGTGAGAATATAGAGACAATTTATGTAAGGCGAAGCGGAGAAGGGGAAGGTAAAGTTGTCTCCAAGTGCGATGTAGGATGGAGGTGTGTGAAGCTGGGAGTAGTTGGAAATGAGATCAAGGTTGACGAGAAAGCGATAGGATAGATTGGGATCGGAGATGTACAGTGAGGTATGGGCAGCAAAACGATCAGGGGCAGCGATGATGTTGAGTGTATCGCCAAGGATATGTGTGGGGCAGTGGAGATGAGTTTGTAATTGTAGTTGGATAGAATGTTCATAAACCGAATGGAATCCCTGGAAGAGGGGCGGTCTAGGCGGATGTTGAAGTCGCCTAGAACGAGCGAAGGGATTGAGTACAAAGAACAATGAGAAAGTAGGTCAGCGAGTTCGGTAAAAAATAAGGAGGTACGAGCTGATGAACCAGGACGGTATACAATGGCGAGATCCAGAATGATCGGGCTAGGAAAACGACAAGTGAGCAATTCAAAAGAGCAAGGTCTGAAATGCGGAGTGATCTTGCGAAGAGAAGAGGGGCGACGGGCGAATGAGTCAATGCCGACATGATTAGAGATTATAGAAGGAGATGAGCTAAGGGGGCGGGCGGATTCGACTAGTGAGCAACCGCAGAGAACAGACGGCGAATGATGAGGCCGTCAGAATCTGAGTGCCAGGATTCTTTGAGGCAGAATAGATCGATGGATTTCTTGGTGAATAGGTTGAGAATAAGATCGGATTTATTGAGAATAGATTTACTGTTAAGAAGGCCGAGGCGGAAATTGTGTGTGGTGGTGAAAGGGTCTAGCGGTGAAGACGCATAGGGGAGATGGAGCGCCATCGAATCTTAAGGCGGGTGTGGACAACTTGAAAATTTCCGTCTATGTTTATGAAGGAAAGAGATGTTTCGCCGTTTTCCTCACGAAGGCGTTTTTTGATGCGGGCGGAAGAGCGTTGAGCGATTTCGGAAGGTGTGCGATCGGGGAAATTCGAGTGTTTGAAGATGACATGAGTTTTAATCGTTGAGAGAGGACAGAGGACGCGTGAGAGTGATGCTTGAAAACAATTTCTGGGAGAGGGTGCTTAGAAGGATTATATTGAGAAGATTTGTTTAAAAAAAGATTTATTTGACGTGGCAAATGCGTGTCAGGCACGCTTACATGACCACAACAAAACAAAAATGTAAATCGTGTCGAGAAGGTGTGAACGGAGGAGGTGTTTGAATGTGATAAAGGAGGGAGCGCGGCGGACGTCGAGAGGGAGTTGATTCCAGGCGAGTGAGGCGGCGACGAGGAAGGATCGGAGACCATAGTTGTTGGAGTAATTGGGAACGTGGAGTAAGATGGTATGACGGGAACGCTGTGATAGCGAAGGGGGCGAGTGTCGTCTAGGAAAGGAAGGTTGATGAACGATGGGGAGCCGACAGCGATGAGACGAAAAGTTACGAGAAGAAGGCGGAGTTTGATGCGGATGTGGATGGTGGGACTAGGAGAGTTGGGCAAGATATGTGGATGTGTGGTCGAAGCGACGGAGACGAAAGAGCACTCGAACGGCGGTGTTGATTATTCGTTGTAGGGGTAGGATGATGGATTTTGGAGAATTTGCGAAAAGGCTAAGGCAGTAATCGATTTTAGGTAAGAGAAACGATGAAAGAAGAGACATACAAGAACAGAAGTGGATAAGGGGGTGGATACGGCGTATGTCACGGAGAATTAAGATAGACGAGCTGACCTTGTCAAGGACGAAGGGTTTAAGGGAAAGGTGATCATCGAAATTACCTTTAAGGCGGATGAATACGATAGGAGAGATGTCCTTGTAAAAGGATGGTTTATCCGCAGGAACAAAAAACGAGAGGGTGGATCTGAAGGCGGAAACATCGTGGTCCAGACGTGCTTGTGGAGATAAGGAGGTGAAGAAGTGAAATTAGTGATGATACTGCAATGATCGCGAGGAGGAAAGCGTTTTCTTAAAGGAGGATGAGTGATGTGAGTGGGTGAGATCACGATATGAGAGCTGGCAGTTGAGGATTTGGAGAGAGTTGGTTTGACGGCGGGATATATAGAGGATAAAGATAATAAATAGGTTGGCAAGCGATTTGCGGAAAGATTATGAGTGGTTGGATCGTAGAGGTTGGTGGAAGTGATTTCGATTGATGGATGTAGGTTATTGGGAAACGAGACAGGATGGATGGGACAGGGGTTTCGGTGAGTGAAGATAACATGGAACGGAAAGTGTATATGGTGGCAGGATCGGTGGGTGGAGTAAGGACATTGGAAACGACGGGGGGTAGTTTAAGTGGACGAATTGGATGTTGATATGTGCTTACTGAAAAGGTTGCGAATTAGTTTGTTGGAACAAAAACCACATAGGTAGTCTTTATATTTATTGTTGTCGCAGGCGATTGTTGTCAGACGCTGCAGTTGTGTGTCGAGCACTGTACTTGCAGTTGAGCATAGTTGGTGTCGGTCGTAGATGTTTTCTTACGTCATCCCATTAAGCTCAATCTGGAGCGTAGCGAGCGAAACTGACAGGAAAAAGCTGGAACTAACATGAAAAATCTGGAACTGACAGCAAAAATCTGGAATTTAAGTATTTAAGAATCAAGACAGTTTTTTACCCAGTTTTCTCCCTAATACTTTTACAAAGGAGTCATTAGCTGTTTTGAGATTTCATGTTAATTACTTTTACAGTGAGTTAGTTTATTTTTTTAATTGTGGGCAAACAGATTTTATTTAGTGCACAAGATGTTATAAAAATAGCCTTCAAATAACATACAGTTTGACATAAATAATATTTTAGGCTAATCTACAATGAATAATTGTGCGTCATGAACTGAAGGCAATAACATTTATTCTCAATAGTAATATGGCCTTTAACACTAAAAAATCGCATGAATCATGGCTACTTGTGTTCTTCACTTAATGCTTATAATATCTTATTTTTTTGCTTCGTTAAAGTACCTCTGTGAAATATTTTTTCATTTTTGCTTAAACAGTGCGCGTTCATTTATGCAGGTTACTAATTCACAATTTATATCTGTAATATTTTGAATTTAATTAAAATAATTTCATTATATGGAATAATAATGAAATTAATTTTTTCAATATATTATTGAAAAGTAAACTTAAATAACTTTACTACTCTTTAAAACTGATAAAAGCAAATTTTCATTTTTAAAAAGTTATCGATTGAAGTTTTGATAATCATTTCAAAACATAATTTATAAATTTTATATAATAAAACATAAATATTATTAAAACATGCAAGAATATAGCAATGCAGCTGTTTTGTCTGCTAACGGTAAAACCAATCTTATGTCAGCAAAAACTTAATCCGGATACACGATATTGAAATTAGAATCTGTGCAAAGCATGTAATTAGCGTTTTCTTGAAATGCACTCTATTTGATATATTGACAATATTCTCTGGAAGTTTGTTTCAAAGCCTCACCGCTCGATGAGAAAGGCGATATAGTCTTTCGAGTTTGCTGTGATGCATGGTCCTGACAGTAAGAGAGTGACCTCGGTTAGTAGTTCGCTGGCTTCGCTGAATACAGTCGACCGGGAATCCGTCACGTTCGAATAGCATATCCCTAAAACATAAAATATAAAGGCATACTATACTAATATGAACTGAAGGAACTCCTATATTGCGCAAGCGGTCATTATAAGACAATTTCATGAGGGAATGGCACGATCTCGTTAACCTACGGAGGACATTTTTAAACTCATTCATATCACCACGTGTACGCGGAAATACCGAAGGAATACAATATTGAATAATAGGACGAATAAGGGAATTGTATATTATTTTAAGACAGGAAGCCGATGGGTTACAAAAACACCTCCGGACCACATAGCTAAGTTTCCTGGTCGTTTGGATGATTTTGTCCGTGTGGGCGACTCTTCAATGACTTGTGCACAAGTATTTCCAAATCTCTGGTGCATTGCACCAGCGTAATTGGCTCGGCACCTAATTTATATCTGAATGGAAATTTCTTATGTTCTAAGTGCATGTGGCAGCACTTGGATATATTTAGCATCAGTCCTGTTTCATTACTCCACCTAACAATATTGTCTAAAATTTCCTGGAGCAGAAAACATTAAGAATACGATTAAATGCACCGCCATAACTTTAGGTCATCCGCACACGATAGGATATCGCATTTTAGTCTTAATAACAGATCCTGGAATAAAATGTTGAACAGTAAAGGGCCAAGAACCGTACCTTGAGTCACTTCGGCACAAACATGACGTAGTGAAGAAATACTACTGCCTAGCCTCACTTGATATGACTGACCCTTCAAGAACGAACTAATCCAACGAACTACATAGGGATCGATACCGTATTTAGCCGAAACTACTAGCAGATGATCATGTGGTACTCGTTAAACGCCCGGCTAAAATCGATAAAAATTACATCGACCCCACACCCATCAGCTACTACATCCGTCCAATTTTCACGAGTCATAATTAAATTACCGAGGCATGAACGACCTATGCGAAATCTATGTTGAGAAGGTTATCAATCTATGTTGATACCGCAATAAACGAAATCTGTTGGTCGGATCCATTATTCAATAACGAATTTTCCGTTTGAAAAATTGATGGAAATTTGAATTCCAGTACAATATCACATTATATGACAAAAATATGACAAAGAAGACCAACAAGCAAGCGAAACACAACAATACAACAAAGTCGGTTAGGTACGCAGATAATGAAGTGGCATGTGACTCTCACGGCTGCACGATATGGACCAAAGTAAGCTTCCCCTCAGACAGTTCTCAAACAATGACGAGTCGCAATTTCTATTGTGGTTTCTGTGCAGCTCTTGCAATTGCAAATTTAAATAAGACTATTAACGATCTACGCTCACTAACCGAATACACTGATAAACCATTACGATCAGATATCCCTTATACATGTGAAGTATTCGAGCAAGATACAGTACCTTCACTAGACAATGAAATCGCTCCGATCAACATAACGGCAACATCTGATACTTCAACATTCCGGAAATCTACCCCTACTCGAGTTTGGACACGAGGACATGCAAGATCGCGAATCGTAAAGGCAACAACCCTTGAAACTTCCTTATCTAACCTTAAATCCGATTTCCTGGATTCGTCAAATCTAGAGAATTCCATCATTTCTCACAAGGATACACAGAAACAAACATTCCATATCACTCAGAAAACACATCCAAGGCCGGAAACAAACACAGAAGCACCACATCACACAGCACTCCCAACTTTTTATTGTCCTCAAACAACCCATAGTCTATATAAAATGGATGGAACACTAAAACAAATGATAAATCATACCAAATCCACTGTAAACAACACTGATAACCCCAATATACCTATTCTATCTGAGCCTAAACGACATAAACGCCGAACATTCGATCGGGATAAATGTTTTATCATTGTAAATTTAAATGAATCACCGAGTCCAAACAGTCTCATCCGGATTAAACATGATGTTGATTCAGTAAAGCAAGTTCTTTCAACTGTTCTCCCAACAGAAATATCAGTCGAACAAAATAGACAGGTAATACACCTCTTTCGCATTGGGAAGAAACAAGATGGTACCAAACCAAGGCTTTTGAAAGTTGTTGTTGATAGCCCCGAGACTAGTAAGCAAATCATCAAGAATTCCTTTAAGTTAAGGGGCTCCAGTATCAGACTTCTACCTGACCTCAGCACTGAAGATAGAAACAGATTGAAATCGGCAAGGAAAGAGCTTCAACAAAGAATTCAAAACGGTGAAAAAAATCTAATTGTGAAAAATTTTCAAGTTGTGCGGCGAAGGGTAAATACGCGATTCAGCCTCGGAATCCGTCTAAGCGTTCCATCGACACTCTCCGCCGCACAGATTCGTGCATCCACCACGTAAACATCAATCCAATTTCAACACCAACAGAGACACCACACGACTGGCGTTACTCTCAAAATAATATTTCCATCATGTACTCTAACTGTTTAAGCATGTACAACAAATTTGACGAAATATTGTGTCTCGTTAATTCAATGAACACAAACATCATAGCATTGAGTGAAACCTGGCTTAACAACGATATATCTGATAATGAAATCTCAATCCCAGGCTACTTTGTTATACGATCGGATCGAACCGCCTCAAAAGGAGGTGGAGTTATATTATACGTCAAGCAACCGTTAACCATCATCGAGCACAGCATTGTATCAGATGATTCATACAACGAATATCTGTGGGCAACAGTATCTTCTCCTGATAGACAGAAACTAAAAATCGGTTTATTTTACCGATCTCCGCGCTCCGCAACTGAAAAGATTGGCATCTCTTTACGACATCACCTAACAAGCTTATCACCGATCATTATCCTAGGAGACTTCAATATGCCTCATGTCAATTGGGACCTATATACTTCGACACATGGTTGTGATGTTGAATCATCCAATCTCCTTGATACGTTCAACGATCTCAATCTAACCCAGCATATTCACGAACCCACTAGAAGGAGGAAGCAATCATCTGCCATTTTAGACTTCTGCTTATCACGAGGGGAACCCACAATTGATGAAATCTCTCTCAGCCCCCCTATTGGCCACAGTGATCATTGTGTCATTAGGCTGGCGCTTTCTGTCAGTCTCTTTAGAACAGCCCCCTCGGCAAAACCCGAATTGAATCCCTTCAAAGCGAATTTCGCAAGTATGACGCAAGCTATTCGAAACATTCAATGGCCTAATCCATATGAAATTGGCATCGATCAGTGCTGGGAAAATTTCAAATCTACTTTGATCAATGCTCTAAATTACTTCTCCCCTTTAAAACGTCAGCGCACATCCCACAAAACTCCCATTTGGTTTGACTCGCAGATTAAACAAATGATTAAGACAAGAGACAAAATTTACAAAAAATTTAAAGAACAGAATTGTTCTTGGATCGATTACAAGGAATTACGAAATCAAGTTACGGCACTCAAACGTCAGAAACGCAGGTGCTTCGTTTCCAATCTTTGTCGATCATCAAAAAGATTTCCCAGTAAATTGTTTAAACATATCAGCTCATTAAAATCAACTACGTCTGAGATTAACTCTATATTTATGGAAACCGGTGAGCTCACATCTGATGACAAAGCAATTGCCAATATTTTCCTAGATCAATTCACGCTAGAGAGTCCTACCTGTCAGTATTGCCCCAGATTCTCCACAGCTCAATATCCGTGTTACGAATTTACTCCATTTGATAAATTTGAGGTTCTTAACGAACTTCTAAAGCTACCACGATCAATTGCGGCAGGACCAGACAATATTCCTCCAATTCTTCTTCGGGAACTTGCACCAGTAATATATGAACCTTTACACACCATATTCGATTTCTCCTTGTCAACAGGCTGTATACCATCAGATTGGAAATGTTCTATAATCCGACCTCTCTACAAAAAAGGCGACCGTAATCTAGCAAGCAACTATCGGCCCATAAGCCTTACCTGCGTTGCTTGTAAAGTGCTAGAGAAACTGCTTTTTAAACGAATCATCGGGCACCTAGAAGATAACCAAGTACTCTGCGACAACCAGCATGGTTTCCGCCCAGGAAGATCTACTGTCACAAACCTCATACTTGCGAGGAGTGATTGGACCAGATATGCCGAGGCTGGAGTTAGTGTTGATGTCTTGTTTTTCGACCTCAGCAAAGCATTTGATCGGATATACTATGATGTCCTCCTTATTACGCTGGAACAGTACGGCATCAGAGGAACCCTCCTTAATTGGATTAACTCCTTCCTTAGAAATCGGAAGATTACTGTATTAGCTAATAAACAAATGTCAAAAACAAGAAATCCTGGACGCGGTGTTCCTCAGGGATCGGTACTCAGTCCATTGCTCTTCATTATTTACATCAACGAGCTTACTACAGCTATTTCGAGTCCATGTGGTTTATATGCCGACGACTTGAAAATTTGGCGACCAATAATCGATAGCCGAGATCCAATGATACTCCAGAGAGACATTGATAATATTAAGGTATGGTGTAATCAACGGGGACTGGTATTAAACCCCGATAAGTCAAAACATATGCGTATCGGACATCTACACATCAATTCATCATATACCATTGACGGAAGAGAAATTGAAACAGTTCTCCAATTTCAAGACCTTGGAGTGATCGTAAATAGAAGCTTATCGACCATCCCACATACCAGTCACACAGTTGCTAAATGCCGTCGAATTTTAGGACTTATTAGAAGGACCATTGGCCAGCTTGACGCATCCAGTTTTAAGTTAATTTACAATGCTTATGTCTTATCTTTAATGAGATACGCTTCACCTGCCTGTCACCCTCAAACTACGACAGAGATGAACATGTACGAATCCATATTACGCAAGGCCACACATCTTGTACCCAGCCAACGCAAGCTCTCATTCATTTTTCGACTTCACGCACTTGGTGTGACCACAGTGAAGAAATCTTTAAAGTCATCTGATTTAATGTTTGTGTGGACAGCGCTTAATGTTCAAAAGGGCAGAGGGAACATGTTTGTCGCAAACTGTTCGAACTTCGAAATTCAAACAGATTGAGGGGACATCACCTCACGTTAAAGACCCACATTCGTCCACGAAGAAGATTTAACACAATTGTCAACCGAACGTGGAAAAGCTGGAATAAGCTACCAAGTCAAGTGGTTTCGGCCTCCAGTATTTTGTCCTTCAAGAGAAATCTGAAGAATGTACTAACTTAAAACAATCGGATTTTCATTGATATATTTTTTTAACCCTGTACCCAGCCTGTACGAGCTCTACGCTCTTTTGCTGCTGTTGTATTTAATAATAATAATAATAATAAGGGTGCAGAAGTTTAAATCTTTCCATATGAGAAGCTATGTATGTATGCACGAACTTTTCAAGACATTTACATACAACGCTTTTTAGACTTGCATGACGATAATTGGACGGGTCTTCTCTGTCCCCTTTTTTGCATATAGGAGTAATGTGAGTTCGCTTCAACTGATCAGGGATGCATGATGTACATAGAGGCATTTTAACACCTCTAATAATGGGAATGTTAGCAGGTCATGGAGTTTTTGAACAATAAAAGGATGAATGTCGTCTGGCCTAGCCGACGTGTAACAAGATAATCTACGCACACCCTTGATACTTCTGCTAAAGAAATAAATGGCATATGGGAGACGAATGTTTCGGAAATTTGCGCTGGACGACAGTCTGTAATTGGAGTGGTTCAAATTTGATCAAAGTCCTCTGCCAACATACTCACAACTCCGTCAGGATCTCTTGCAATCTTACCGTTATGGGTCAAACGGAAATTGATGGAATAATGTTTCTACTTTCATTTGCATAGAACCAGAACGGCTTGGTAGAAACTTTAAATAATACCAGGATTTTCGATTCATGCTTTTGTCTCTTCAACAATTTCATGTAGTTGAAGCGACAACGATAATGTAGATATTCTAACCGAAGTGTCTGATTATTCAGAGATGATTTAAAGAGTTTATTCCGTTTTCTTAAAAGTCCCACAAACTCATCGTCAAACCGAGCAGGCTTGCGATTAGCCAGGTTTTGTAATGGAGCGACGCATTCTGTCATATATTTGAGAGAAGCTGATAAAGTATCCCAATCACGGACATGGGTAATGCCACTATTGTGGAGACCCATTCTAATTGCGAGCGTACTTAATAAATCTATATCCACTTTGTACCAGTTACGTTTCAGATGTTTAGTGTCGGCAGGGGAGACATTGACAAGAGCACAAGAAGTAAACTTAATGACAAGATGGTTACTAAGACCTATGAGAGGATCATATTGAATTTCATAGACATCGAGTAGAGATTTACTAAAAACTAAATCTAATAAGGAAGAACCTACTTCGGTGTCCAAATGGCATCCTGGTTGATGACATTCGAATGGGGTATTCCCTGTAATATTTGGAATATTGAAGTCACCAAGAAGAATAAAATTGTACGACTTTGTGAGATCAGTAAGATACTCGATTAAACTTGGTGTTAAGCAAGATGAGCGTGGAGCACGATAGCATACACAAATGGTCATGGTTATGCACCTGATCCTTTCATTAAGTAAAGTAACTCCATTTGTTCGACGCAACATGACATGGAGTTCTTTACGGTAATTCTTTTAGCGACGTAAAAGGCAACTCCACCACATCGGCATTTATCATGTCGGTATGTTCTAAATAATGAGAAGCCTGGGATGACAACACAAGCATCACTAATCCCACTGTGAAGCCAAGTTTCAGCAATTGCAAAAATCGACATATTGCTGTGAGACAAATAACAACTAAACTCATCAAACTTCGAAACTAGGCTGCGAACGTTAGAACATTCAATTTTTAGGGGATGTCTAGTACTATTCTTTGAAGTCTTATGCAGGACACCATGGATTGAAATTAAGTCACCTAATACCCTAAACGGTGAGTATTTAGGATTAACTTCTCCCAACGTACAAATGGACGTTGTCGGACCACCTAAAAATTTCAGATACAGATATCATTTTCACCTTGTTGACGCCTGTCGTTTAGTTCTTTTTTAGCGAGAGATAGTTGTTCGCGCTCTTCAACCGATAGATCCTTATATCATCGCACAGAATTACCCATTCGTCTATAAGCTGTACTAAGGATGATATTAGCTTGAACAACGGATTCACAGACCAATCGAAGCAGTCTATTTCTACCATTCTCATACTTTTTACCAATTCTATGAAGGTCCAATACTTCCAAGGATTCTGCTAAATGTTCCTCTCCATCTAGAAAAATACTAGACAAGATCTTTCTCACTGAAAGAACGTCGTCATTCACACGGTTTTGAGAAATAACGGATTTGGACTCATTGACATTAGCGAAAATTACACATCTTGATCTGTTTAGGTTAGATATCGTCTCTCTTATGTTATTCGAACGTGCAGTCCAGTCAGATTGCTGCGCCGGATAACTTGCCGCATGAGCGACTCTACTCAACGGGGAGACAGAAGTCGTAGACTTGTTTAGGTAAGTTGCTGCATCAGCGAGTGTAGATCGTGTTGTTTGACTTGAATAGATCGTGCTATCGACACAAGGTCCAATTGCAATAGCACTAGATTCCAATCCAAGCTCAGGGTTACCATTTGGTCTATCAAAGCGGTTGGGACAATGTGTCGAGAAAATTCTTGCGTGAGTATGGGATGTCCTATCAAGTTTGACTAATCGGATATGGGTAACTAGGGATGTTACACTCGCATGAAGTACACGAATTCGTTGAAATATGATCATTATCTCTTGCTACAGGTAATACAAGCCTATCAGATATAGGATCGGCGTCCGGGGAAATTGTCATGGTTGCAACATCATTGCCAGGTACAACAGACCCCGATAATTTTGGATATACCGCTGGGTGATATGATTTAAGGTTTGTCAAGGTTTAGCAGAAGCCGCAGATGAATTTGCATCTCCATTACTTAGACCTGCTTGACGATTTAACCTTTAGTACTGTCCAAACATCACAATCATTAGTGTAACATCCAACTTCCAGTTGGTTGAAGGAAGAATCAATGTTTATGAATTGACTAATAAAAATATGCGATGTGTCAGAATAAGGATTAGAGGTCATCAGGAGGAACTGCTATGTTATCTTGTTTCGGCCGCTATTCCTCCACCCAACATAGCAGCAGGGCCAAATTGATGGTCATGACGTATTTTCTCTATGAAATTTGATAACGTTTATTATCCATAAAAAATTTCATTTAATAGTTCATTTTTTTAATAATATTTTGTTGATTAATACAGTGTAAGTTCAATATTTTAATATTATTTTAAATAGTTGATAATGATCCATTATTGATAAATAATTATTGTAACTGGATCAAAGAAGGAAAATTTTATTTGATATTTCGCTAACCTCTGCTAGCATCTTCAGAAAATTTTGAAGATGCTAACAATTTTCTGAAGATGCACTAGAGGTTATCGAAATATCAATAAAAATTTCTTCTTTTCTTTGATCCAGCTCCAAAAATTCTTTATTTTAATACGATTTTGTTGATTAATATATTGTAAATTCAATAATTTAATACTATTTTGTTGGTGTATAATTCTCCATTATAAGACAAATAAAAAATTCATAAAACTTGCTTGAAAATTAGCAGTAAATACATGGACTTGCCGGTCCATTGCAGATGCAACACGTGATCTCATTCGGCGGGTAACCTTGAACCATTGTTTGGCCCTTTGCTTGGCCCATTGTCAGTGTCCTTGTATCCCGGGATGAGTTGTAGATTGTATTTGTTAGTTTAGTGCCCGGCATTGTAGTTTTAGTTTGTATTTCATGATTCGTCAATTGCTGTGTAATCAGTTGATTATATCATTGTTGTATATTATCATCAATAATATAGTAGCACCTCGTTGAGAATACATCTCCTCTAGTTGTACTTAGCTTTTCGATTGTAACGTCAAGGAAGTTCACATGATACTCTAGGTTGCATGTAAATTTCATTTGTCCGTCGTTTAGTTACTTCAAGAAGGACTGCATTGCATCTTCACTACCATGCCATATGCAACATACATCGTCGATATACCGCATCCATAAATGCGGCTTCACTACTGAGTTGCTTATTCGTACATGCTCATATACAGTATCGCATAACATGGTGCTAGGGCTGTACCTTTAAGTTGAATATAACATTGCCCATTAAACTCCACAACATTTCTGCGTAGTATCAATTCCGTAGCTTTCATTATAAAATCCGCTTCATCACTATCTAAAGCCGCTGTTGCTCTGTAAATTGCTTTTATACCGTCTTCATGGGGAATGTTTGGATATAGAGACTCGACATCTAGCTTGAAGATCTTTGCATTCGACGGGATTGTATCTTTGATATGGTTAAATTTCCTCTCTTAAGACGTCTGATGAGCGTTAAGTACCAAGAGTATTGGGTACTAGAAACCTTAATAATTCGCCGTATTTCACTATACACCATTCCTCGTTTCGTCGATTGACTATGGGCACTAAGTGAGTGTAAATACATTGGTGCTGATTGAGGTTTGCGGTAGCACCTCGTTGAGAATACATCTCCCCTAGTTGTACTTAGCTTTTCGATTGTAACGTCAAGAAAGTTCACAGGATACTCTAGGTTGCATGTAAATTTCATTTGTCCGTCGTTTAGTTGCTTCAAGAAGGACTGCACTGCATCTTCACTACCATGCAATATGCAAAATACATCGTCGATATACCGCATCCATAAACGCGGCTTCACTACTGAGTTGCTTATTCGTACATGCTCATATACAGTATCGCATAACATGGTGCTAGGGGTGTACCCATGGCAGTACCTTTAAGTTGAATATAGCATTGCCCATTAAACTCCACAACATTTCTGCGTAGTATCAATTCCGTAGCTTAGTTGCTTCAAGAAGGACTGTATTGCATTTTCACTACCATCCCATATGCAAAATACATCGTCGATATACCGCATCCATAAATGCGGCTTCACTACTGAGTTGCTTATTAGTTCTCAGTAAGAATTAGTTAGGGGCCGAAACCCTAACTAGTTCGGCCCAGAGTTAAAGGCCGAAACCTGATAGCATAGCAGTTCCTCCTTATGACCTCTAATACAACGTCTGTTATTTATTGGTCAATTCATAAAAATGACGTTTATTTTAAATTTCAATTTTTTCATTTTAACTTGATTTAAATTATAGAAAATCTAAAAACAATTATTAATTTTATTATTTAATTATTAAATTTTGATTTAGCATTATTATGTTTTGTTTAGTTCATAATTATATAAAATACGTAGACTCAGTTATCTGATTTGATCATTATATTATTGATCATATCATTCACAATATGCGAATGTGTATATATTATTGTATATATTATCTCTTGTAATATTGTATATATTATAATATTGTAATATTATATATCTCTTATCTAAGTATGAGTATTGTGAGTATATAAGTATGTATATTGTAATTATGTATATATTGTAAGTATGTATATTGTGTGTGTTTAAGCTCTTAAAATTTTTGTTCTCAAGGCTTTGGCTAAGTCTTGTAAGAATAATAATGTCGTATCAATAACACAGTTATAGTTTTTTTAAGAGGTTATATTTTTTTTTAAAAAAAGATTTATTTTAACGTGGCAAATGCGTGCCAGCGCACGCTTACATGACCACAACAAAAACAAAACTGTGAATCAGGCGTCGAGAAGGTGTGAACGGAGGAGGTGTTTGAATGTGATAAAAGAGGGAGCGCGGCGGACGTCGAGAGGGAGTTGATTCCAGGCGAGTGAGGCGGCGACGAGGAAGGATCGGAGACCGTAGTTGTTGGAGTAATTAGGAACGTGGAGTAAGAGGGTATGACAGGAACGAAGCGATAGCGAGGTGGGGCGAGTATCGTCTAAGAAAGGAAGGTTGATGAACGATGGGGAGCCGACAGCGATGAGACGAAAAGTAATGAGAAGAAGGCGGAGTTTGATGCGGATGTGGATGGTGGGCCAGGAGAGTTGGGCAAAATATGTGGATGTGTGGTCGAAGCGACGGAGGCGAAAGAGCACTCGAACGGCGGTGTTGATTATTCGTTGTAGGGGTAGGATGATGGATTTTGGAGAATTGGCGAAAAGGCTAAGGCAGTAATCGATTTTAGGGAAAAGAAGCGATGAAAGAAGAGACATACAAGAACGGAAGTCGATAAGGGGGCGGATACGGCGGATGTCACGAAGAATTAAGTTAGACGAGCGGACCTTGTCACGGACGAAGGGTTTAAGGGAAAGGTGATCATCGAAATGGAAGCCTAAGAAAGTGAGATTGTGGACTACAGGGATGATCGATGAGGCAAAAGATACAATGGGAGGAGATATGCTTGGTTTACGGGGAAGGATCCACATTATTTTGGACTTTTCGGCGTTTAGAACGAGATGGAGATTGGAGAGACGCTTGTAGATAGAAGAGAGACAGTTGGAGGCAGAAATGGCGATATCGTGTATGCGATGTGCGGGTGCATGAGCATAGATTAGAATGTCATCGGCGTATTGCATGACGTTAAAGGAGTAAGGTTTGATAAATGGAGAGAGATCGCCAAGCAAAAGAGAGAAAAGCAGGGGACCTAGGACTGAACCTTGTGGAACCCCGCAAAAAATAGGGATGGGAGGGGAGGATGATGAATTAGAACAGACGCGAAAGGAACGGTCGGATAGATATGAGGCGAACCAAGCTACGGAGGAGGAAGAAAAGCCGTAATCATAACGAAGGCGAGAAAGGAGGACGGAGTGGTCGACAATGTCGAATGCGGAGGAGAGGTCCAGGGAGATGAGAACACTATATAGAGCCTTGTCTCGAGAAATGAGTAAGTCGTTGTACACTTTTATGCATGCGATTTCTGTCGAGTGATTAGAGCGGAAAGCGGATTGGAAAGGAGGGTACAGATTGGATGAGGAGAGATAAGCGTTGATTTGTATTAAGATGAGGCGTTCTAAGAGCTTAGAAAGAGTAGGGAGTAGTGAAATGGGGCGATAGCTGGAAGGAAGGGAGGGGTCGAGCGATTGTTTCTTAAGGAGGGGACGAACGATTGCGGATTTCCAGTGTGAAGGGAAGATACGACTGCGGATGGACGAGTTAAACAAGGTTGTGAGAAATGGGGATATCGATGAGCATATAGATTTTAATATGTGGGTAGGCAGGGGATCGGCAGGTGAGGTTTTGTTGGGCAAGGACATGAGGACAGATGATACTTCTGTAGGTGATACAGGGAGAAGATGAAAGAGTTCGGGAAGGATGAGAGTAGACTGGGCAGAGTGGAATAGGATGGAGACCGGGGTGTGAGAGAGCAGCGTGGATACTTTAGTCTGGAGAAATGACGAATAATCATTAGCATTGATGTTGCAAGGCGTAGAGGAACGAGCCAGGATTGAGTTAAAAGTATGCCAGAGAGTCTTAGAATTGAATGAAGTGATTATTTTATGCTGCCAGAAGGAGTTGCATTTGGTACGTAGTAGGTTGAGATGAGACCGGCGAAGAGCAAGATAGGAATCACGGAAAGACGGAGTGATCGAGCGGAAATCGCGTCTGAGAGAGCGGTGATAGACTCGAAAAGCATGGCGGAGTCAACGCTTTGAGAGTAGGCATTGGATGTCAAACTATGGGGCACGGTGCAAGCGACGGTGTGGGTGAGACTTGAAGGGCAAGAGAATATCGAGAGTGGATGTGAGTTCAGAGTCGAAAAGAAAGGCGAGATCGTGAGGAGATGAATATGTTATTGTGGGTAATGATAGAGACGATTTGAGTAAGGCAGAGCGGAGAAGGGAAAGGTCAAGATTTCTCCAAGGGCGACGTAGGATTGTAGGTGTGTGAGGAGGGGTGTGGTTGCGAGTGAGATCAAGGGTGATAAGAAAGTGATCGGATAGACCAGGATCAGAGATGGACAGTGAGGTGTGGGCAGCAAAATGATCGGGGACAGCGATGATGTCGAGTGCCCCGCCAAGTATATGTGTGGGGGCAGTGGAGATTAGTTTGTAATTGTAGTTGGATAGAATGTTGATGAAGCGGATGGAATCTGTGGAAGAGGGGCGGTCTAGGCGGATATTGAAGTCGCCTAGAACGAGTGAAGGGATTGAGGACAAAGAACAATGAGAAAGGAGGTCAGCGAGTTCGGTAAAAAATAAGGCTGTAGGAGCTGATGAACCAGGACGGTATACAATGGCGAGATCTAGAGTGATCGGGTTAGAATAACGACAAGTGAGCAATTCAAAAGAGCAAGGACTGAAAGGGGGATTGATTTTGCGAAGAGACGCTGGGTGACGCGCGAATGCGACGATGCCGCCATGATTAGAGGATTTAGAAGGGCATGAGCTGAGGGGGCGGGCGGATTCGACTAGGGAGCAACCGGCAGAGAGCAGACGGCGAATGGAAAGGTCGTCGGAATCTGAGTGCCAGGATTCGGTGAGGCAGAAGAGATCGATGGATTGCTTGGTGAATAGGTTGAGGATAAGATCGGATTTATTGAGAATAGATCTAGTGTTGAGGAGACCGAGGCGGAAACCGTGTGCTGTGGCGAAAGAGACTAGTGGAGAAGACACATAGGAGAGATGGAGCGCCATCGAATTTTTGGACGGGTGTGGACAACTTGAAAATTTCCGTCTATGTTTCGGATGGAGAGTGATGTTTCGCCGTTTTCCTCGCGACGGCGTTTTTCGATGCGGGCTGAAGAGATTTGAGCGATTTCGGAAGGGGCGCGATCGGGGAAAATTCGAGTGGTTGAAGATGACATGAGTTTGAATCGTTGAGAGAGGACAGAAGACGCGTGAGAGCGATGCTTGAAAACAATTTTTAGGAGAGGGGGCTGGGAAGGATTAGATTGAGAAGATTTGTTTAGACGGATGAATGCGACAGGAGAAATGTCCTTGAAAAAGGATGGTTTATCCGCAGGAACAATAGACGAGAGGATGGATCTGAAGGCGGAAACATCGTGGTCCAGACGTGCTTGTGGAGATAAGGAGTTAGAAGGCGTGATATTAGTAACAATGACGCAACGATCGCGAGAAGCAAAGCGCTCCCGTAAAGGAGGACGACTGACCTAGAAAACAAAGTCAAGATGCCAATAATAACTTTCCCTTAGAACAAATCAGATAACTGAGTCCGCATATTTTATACTAATTAAATAAAATTTTAATTAAATTAAATTAAAAATAAATATAAATAAAAATAATTAGATAAGCTTTTTTAAATAGTTGATAATGATCCATTATTGATAAAGAATAATTGTATCTGGATCAAAAGAAGAAATTTTTTTTTGATATTTCGCTAACATAAAATATTAATTTTGTTTAATGCTAAATAAATTTTAAATAAATTGAATGGAGCATATATCAGATCAGCTAACTGAGTCTGCGTATTTTATATTTCCTATAAATTAAAAATAATGCTAAATAAAAATTAAATAAGTAAGTAATAATTAAATAATTATAAATAATAATTTATATATAAGATTTTAAGAAAATTTATAATTGTTATTATAATTTTATAATTATACAGTATAATAGAATTATACTAAATAAGTAGTTTTAAAGCAACAATAATTTGTAAATTTCGACGTTACTCGACGAGTAACACCGAAATTGATAGTTAAAAGCTATTTTTGTATTAAAACAACTGATTTCATATAATTCTATTATATATTTAGTTAGATATTTAAGCCGGTAAAAAGGAAATTATTATTCAATTATCGATGTTTCAACGTATATAATCGACGTATAAAATCGCTGTTAAGAACAAAAATGCTGAAATATTATAATAGCTTTTTGATTAGAAATAAAGAAAAATAATTATAAATAATACATAATTATATAATATTTTATATAATTTATGTATATAACAATATAATTTATTGAATTTATATTTAGTAAATTCCTTTCAAGCAGTTAGCTGCCAGTCGATTAAGTATTAAACTGGCACCTATTGCCAATTAGCATCTTCGTGGAGCTCCCATGCAACGTATTTTCGACATTCGTCGATCAACGGCTAAATAATTGGCCGGATTGCATCAGCCGTATGGATAGTTCTTTCATAGACTATCTCAAATCCCTCCGATGATTCCAACAGCGATTAGACAATGGACGAAAAGGCGGAAGAGAGTTACGGAGGCCTGTTTCCTTACAGTAGTGATGTTGGATCATCAAAGAATATTGGGAACGGGATATAGCCGAACAAACAAAATCACTCCGATGACTCTAACGGCAGATTAAACAATGGGCGAAAAGGCGGAAGAGAGTCTCGGATACCTGTCTCCTTACAGTAACGATGTTGGATAATCAAAGGATATGGGGAACAGGAGATAACTGAACAAACGAAGACAATGAAATTGGCAAGCAACAAATTTATAAAATATAAATCAAATACAAAGAACAATAGTCAACTCGTCACTGACCGGAGGAATTTTAATTTTGATTGTCGGGTTCCGTGTGACTAGGCAGTTGTACGGAGACAGCGAAAGAGGCATCAACATTCGAAGCGGACTAGCCTTCATGTAGTAACGTGGAATGTCATCTCGCTGATGGGGAAGGAACCAGAATTAGTTGAAGAAATGGTTCGCTTCGGTCTTGAAATAGTCGGAGTGACTTCTCTTCACTATTCTGGAACTGAAACTAAACTTTTGGATCAAGACTGGACCTTGAAATATTCGGGAGTTACTAACGGTAAGCGACGACAGGCGGGAGTAGGGATACTTACAAGTCCCCGGTTGTCGTTCGTGGTAGAGAGGTTAAACCCAGTGAACGAAATGCTAGCGTCTCTAAGACTTTTAGTCAAAGAGGGAAAGGGGATAACTGTTGTGTGTGCGTATGATCCTAACAATATCTCGGAATACGCAGCCTTCGTGGAAAATCTTTAGGCTCTGCTTGATAGTACTCCTGTGGTAGATTCCCTCGTTCTATTGGGTGACTTCAATGCTCATGCTTGTAGCGACAGTAGCACTTGGAAAGGGGTGTTGGGGAGGAACCGACTTTCTGATCTGAATGCGAGTGGTGTTGAATTATTGCACTTTTGTTCTCGTAACAATTTGTGTATAGCCAACACCATGATTGTACATAAAGAGATCCATAGATGCACATGGCATCAGGATTCTCTCAGTCAAAGATCAATGATCGATTTTGTAATCGTTACATCTGATCTGTGACGTTATGCTCTGGGCACTCGTGTGAAGAGAAAAGCTGAGCTGTCAACCGATCACTACCTTATTGTTAGTAAACTTCGATGGCCGGATCGGATGCTAGACAAGCCTGGTAAAACAAACGTTGTGTAAGGGCGTGCTGGGAGCATCTATCAAATGCTTCTGTCAAATAACGTTTTTCTGGCTACATCCGGGAGGACTTTTCTCGGTTGCCAGAAGAGATCAAGAGCATTGATCAAAAATGGCAGATGCTCAGATCCTCGCATTCCAAAGCAATTGTTAAAAGTTGTGGCTCGAAGGCATTAGGTGCTTGTCGCGGAGGAAATACTCGAGCTCCTTGGTGGACACCAACAGTTAGAGATTTTGTCGAACAGAAGAAGCTGGCTTATAAGGCTTATTTGTCAGATAAATCAGTAGAAGCTGTAAACAAGTACCGAAGAGCAAAGAGAGCTTTAGCTCGAGCAGTTACCGAAGCGAAGAATTCGGCTTGGGAGAAGTTTGGAGAGCACTGAGAACTTGATTATAGGTCAGCTTCGAAGATGTTCTGGAGGACGACTAAGAATTTTCGCGTTGGAAAGCAGAAAACTCCTCAAACGATCTATAAATGAGATGATATATGCTGACTGACATTGAAGAAATTCTTAGTTGTTGGAAAGAGCATTTTAGGTGTCTCCTTAATCCGGTGGATATGCGTTCTCTTGTAGAAGTAAAGCCTTTAGAACTAACCGAAAAAGGCTCGACGTTGTTGGCATGAAGTAGCTAACACGGATCTTTAGTGTTGCATTGAAGTTGTGCAAGGTTTCTAGTGAGTGGCGAACTTAGCTGATGGTACCGATCTTTAAGAAATGTGACCGAAGAGTGTGTTCCAATTATCGGGGCATCACTCTTCTTAGCCAAACTGGTACGCTATTTGTTAGGGTTCTTTAATTAAGGATACGGCCTATAGTTGAGGGACTGTTGCAAGATGAACAATTCGGCTTTCTTCCAGGTGGTCGAACTATATATCAGCTATTTACTCTCTCAACTATTCTCGAACGGTTTTGGGAGTTCGCTCAAAGGTCTACATATGCTTTGTAGATTTAGAGAAGGCTTTTGACTGAGTTCCGCGAGAGAGGTTGTGGGAGGTACTAAGGAAGTATTAAGTCCACACTATCTTCTGGTTGCTGTGACTTCTCTGTATGAACAAAGTATGAGTTGTGTTCGTGTTCTAAGTAGGAATTCTGAATTATTTCCAGTAGGTGTTGTGATTTGTCAAGGTTGTCCTTTGTATCTACTTTTGTTCCTTGTTTGACGGACAAAATTTCGAAACGGGCTGCTCTGACCGATGTCGGTCTTCAGTTCGGTTTTATAAGGATACCATCTCTGCTTTTTGCAGATGACGTTTTTTTGTTGGCTTATTGCCCTGAGGATTTACAATGCCTACTAGATCGATTCACGATGGAATGCCAAGCGGCATAGATGCTGTTTAGTACCTCCAAGACTGTCTCTATGTGTTAGTCTCGGATTCGGATGCCAATGTCAATCCGGATTGGAGAAAATATATTTATGATGTGGAGGATTTCAAGTATATTGGGGTATTGTTCTCGAGCTACGGCATTAACATCAAGGAGATTGAGGAGCGGATTTGTGCAGCTAACGAAGCAATGCGTTCTTTTTTCAGGTCTGTCGTGGTAAAGCGGGAGTTGAGTCTTCGGACGAAGCTTTCGGTTTACTACACAATCTTCGTTCCTATCTTAACCTATGGTCATGAGCTTTAAGTTATGACCAAAATGATAATATCTCGGATACAGGCGACCGAAATGAGGTTCTATCTCGGTATTGGCGGTTTTAGCCTTCAAGATAACGTTAGGAATTCGGTTATCCGGGATGAACTCGGAGTAAAGTCGCTAATTTTCCACATCGAAGAAAGTCAGCTTAGGTGGTTAGGACATACTCAGGACACTTAGGTGGATCCCTAGACATACTCAGGACAAGTAAGGGCAGATGGTTTTGACAGAGTCTGACGTGGTGGCCCTAGACAGGGGTGGGCGAGGGCTGAGCATCAAAATGCCAAATCGAAGTTTCCAAAAATTGAAAAGGCCACATGAGTATGAAATAATTAATTCGATCTTTTTGAAAAAATATGTAATAAAAACAGAATCATATCCACTTGGTGCTAAGAATCAATTCATTCATTTGATCCAAACTTTTTTTTATATTTAGCCTGTGTTAATTGATCAATGTCTGGTTCTAGGTTACTTGTTCGCAGAATGAGGCTTTCTTCAAGATGATTGTCTGATAAAGATGTTCTTTGTGATGATTTTATCTTCGTCATGTGGGAAAATGCAGATTCGCAACAGTAAGTTGTTGAAAATATAGTCAATATCTTCTGAGCATTTTTCTGTAGGGCTGAATATTTTGATGCGAAGCGCCATATATCGTAGATATCATGATTCTGAACAAAGCGATTGATAAGAATATTATCATTCAGCAACTCGATTATTTCGATTTGAAATTCCTCTTCTACTTTATGAATTTCGACAAGATGGGGCTCAAATACAAGCGTCAGTTCTGACTCAAATGCGTCAAAATCATTGAATCGAGATTGGTATTGGGTGTGCAGATCAGTCAAATATCTTTCATAATTCTCAAGCATTTCAGCTGTCGGATAGTTCAGACGTGTAACTTCGTGCAAATATGTAAAATGAATTTTTGAAAAATGCTTGTCCTTGATTTGGTTTCTCAATAATATGATGGTTGCACGAAATGCCTTCACCTTTTTCCAAGAAGCAAAAATGTTATTTTTCTGACCTTGTAAAGAAAGATTGAGCTCTCTTTGCTTCATCATGATATCAACTAGAAATGACATGTCGATTATGAAATAAATATTTGAAAGATCGCAACTCTTGTTCAGATTTGAAAAGAATTGAATTATTTTCTCTCTTATATCAAATACTCGCTTCAAAACGTTTGCCTCAGAAAGCCATCTAACGCTTGAGTGGTATAAGAGATCATAACTGCCGTGAAACTCGTCATTTTCCATCATTGATCTGAATTGGCGGTGTCTTGTTGCGTTTGAACGAATGAAAATTACAATTTCGTTCACTTTCTTGAAAACTGATCCCAATGAAACGGATTTTATGCAAAGATTTTGTTGGTGTAATATGCAATGAAAGGAACGAATTTCCAGTGGTTTAATAATATCTTTCATCTTTGCAATAAATCCCGAATTTTTTCCTACCATTGAAGGAGCACCGTCAGTACAAATACTCACTAGAAATTCTGGATTGACTTTTGATTTTTGAATTTGATCTTGCACTTTTTCTAAGATGTCAATTCCACGAGCTTGCCCTTTTAGAGTTTGCATACCTAATAGTTCTTCTCGTAGATTGAAATTTTTGTCAACGATTCGTATAAAAATGAGTAATTGGGCAGAGTCAGTAGAATCAGTTGACTCATCAATAGCCAATGAATAGAATGCATTTGGATCTGCTAAGAGAAAAGATAGTTTTTGTTGTAAATTTTTCGCAATATCGGTTTGGCGACTGACTATTGTTCGCCGAGAGAGCGCAAGATTCTCATATTTTTCAACTTTATCTGGATCTATGCATTTTACTGTTGTAGTTATGGCCTCTTTGATGAATTCTGAGTCGGAATATGGCTTTCCTCTTTTACCCATAAGATGTGCAATCAAATAGCTCGCTTTTGTTTGTAAAAGTCCCAAATTGAATATATTCTTGAATAATGTTTGTTGTTTTTTGATTGATTTTTTTAGTTCTAGAATTTTCTCTTTTCTACACTCACCATCAAGTCTACATATTGGCATATTGATATGCGTGCCATAATGTTTTTCTGCATTGAATTTCTTGATCGTTGTTAAGTTAGCTCTACAAATTAAGCACACCATCCCGTTTTTACTCTGAACAAAGAAGTAATCATATTCCCATTCTATATTAAAAACTCTATTCTCTGAATCTATCTTTCTCTTTTTTTGCGATGACATCTGATGGGGTAACCAAAAATTTTCTTGTAAATATCAAAAAATGATAAGATTCAAAGGAAAAGTATCTAAATAAAAAATTAGAGAAAAAATACATTGTTAATATGATAATTTCTATCTTGCCTTTTTTTGAAAAATGCTCGGAGGCCGCATAAACTAGGCTCGGAGGCCGCATGCGGCCTCCGAGGCCGTAGATGCCCACCTCTGGCTTACGCGAACCATACTAGATGTAAGGCTGGTCACCGGTGGAGGAGCGTGCGCTTAGTGAATTCCTTTCAGAGGTTTACTGAGGATTAAGTACTGTCAAAGTTCTGCAACTACAGGGCCACACTGATGATACCACCCTGTAGTGATGAGTAAACTAAGGTCGAAACGCCTCATTGTAAGCTAGGCGTCTATGGTATGCGCATTCAAGGTTCAGCTTATCGACGAAGGTTGTAAAAAAGCATTCAGATTTATACTTTCCTGATCGTGTTAATTAAAAAAGTTGCATTGAAAGTATGTCTTATTAATAAAACGTCACCAGTAATTTTCAATATAATTTATTATTAAAATTTAAAATAAAAGTTATTTCTTATGAATTGACTAATAAATTGACTAATAGGAGATATAGATCATCAGGATGGAACATTTATGTTATCAGTTTTATCCCTGATAAAATTCGTCTTTTTCTACCAAAAAAACGATTTATATTAATAGAGAAAACTGTTTTGATTGATATTGATGTGCCGAAGCTAAAGTACTTTACGCATTTAACGTATATATTCCTAAATTGATCGTAAGTTAATTGTAAGTTGATCCGCAAAACTAAAAACGTATAAATGGGTGACATTCGAACGATATTCTTATCAACTAATGTCAGATAAATGAGTCTACGTATTTTCTTGATAATTATAAATAATATATAATTATAAATAATAAATAATTATATAACATTTTATACAATTAATATTTGTATAACAATAAAATTTATAATTGAAATTTAAAATAAACGTCATTTTTATGAATTGACCAATAAATAACAGACGTTGTGTTAGAATAAGGATTATAGGTCATCAGGAAGAACTGCTATGTTACCAGGTTTCGACCTCTATTCTTCAAGAAAATTAATCAATATTATTTATCTGTAAGTAAAATAAGTTACAACATACGTATCAAAATCAAATATTTATCAAACTTTAAATTATTCAAGTAAGTAAATAATTCACTATTCATAATTAATATTCATTTACTTTTCTAGATTTTATTTTTAAATGGATGCCAACGATTATGATGTATTATTGAACTTGCGAAAATCATTTAATAGTGGTCGTACTAGACCGCTAAAATGGAGGAAAAATCAACTGAAAGCCATTATACAGTTCACAATAGTCGAACAAAATAATATAAAAGAAGCCCTTAGATCAGATTTGGGAAAATCTGAATACGAAAGTGATGTATTTGAGTTAGCTAAATTACGAATTGAGGCAAAATGGGCATTAAAGCATTTAAAACAATGGATGAAAAATGAAATATTAGACTCTTCACTACCTTTCTGTATTTATGAAAAATACACTGTCAATGAACCTTATGGAATAGTATTAGTTATATCTCCTTGGAATTATCCTATTTATTTAAGTTTAAATCCGATAATCGGCGCAATCGCTGCAGGAAACTGTGTAATGCTTAAGCCTTCGGAATATTCGACAGCTACTTCACAACTTTTATATGATTTACTACCGCAGTATTTAGATGCAGAATGTTTTGCAGTTAAACTTTGTGGGGCTCAACCTACCTCCGAATTAATACAAAGCGGACTTTTCGATTATGTATCATTTACGGGATCAAGTTATGTTGGAAAGCTTGTAATGGAAGCAGCATCCAAAAACTTAACGCCAGTTATTCTTGAGTGTGGGGGAAAGTCACCGTGTATTGTAAGCGACACAGTAGAAAGTTTAAATGTTACATCAGATATATTTTTATATATTTGCTGAGCAAATTAATAAGTAACTTTGAGAATCTATATATATTGCATTTAAATATTCTTTATTTTATTAAAGGCCATAATTAGTCGAAATAACTAGGATATAAAGAAAAAACAGGCCACAATATTATTCTAAACGTTTCGGCTTAAATTAAGCATCCAAAATTTAGATATGTCCTTTTATAAAATAAAGAATATTTAAATGCAAAATTATATTTTTATTTTGTAATTTGAAAAATAAGAATTTTTCAACGAAATGAAATTTACGTTTGCCAATTTACTATAGCAAATTTATTAACTATATAAAACTAATGACTTAGTTTTATAGCTATTAGAATTCAAAATTACATAAAAATCCAATAAAACCTAGGTTCATATGTAGTGCGTTTAAATGTACATTAAAACCACTTTCTGTCTATATGAATAAAATACTTAAAGTAATTAAAGCACATTTTAAAAAATATTGCAAGGTAATCGAAATTAATACTGGTATAAATCACTATTTCAGTATTAATTCTACAAAAGAATTTTTAGAACAGACAAAAGGAATAAATTTTCAAAATATAAATACATACGATTTTAGTACGCTTTATACAAATCTAGATTTAGTAGATATTAAAGAAGCGTTAGTAAAATTAATTAATCTTATATTCGGAAAAAGATATACATATATATTTGGAGAATAGGCTAAGGCAGTAATCGATTTTATATTTACAGTAATCAAGTAAATATAAATATATGGATAAAATTGAATTATTAGAATTAAATATTAGATAAAATTAGAGAGAAAATGAAAATTTTCTTCAATAAGCGAACAAATTTATCCTGGTAGCCTTCTTATTAATAAAAATTAAACCATCAAGCAAATATACAAATATTATACAAATCTAGATGTAGTAGATATTAAAGAAGCGTTAGTAAAATTAATTAACCTTATATTCGGAAAAAGATATACATATATATGTTATAATAATTATAACGCCTATCTAACAAAAATTAAACCATCAAGTAAATATAAATATATGGATAAAATTGAATTAGTAGAATTATTAAATATTTTAAGTAAATATAAATATATGGATAAAATTGAATTAATAGAATCATTAAATATTTTGATAAATCAAAATTATTTAAAAGTAGGGACATCTATATTTAAACAAGTAAAAGGTGTTCCAATGGGTGGTAATAGTAGCCCAATTATAGCTGACTTGTTTTTAAGCTTTATAGAATATGAATTTGTTCATAACTGTGTAAAAACTAAATCTAAACAATATAAATATATGAAATATATGTTTCGATACATTGATTATATATGTGTATTTATTTCTAATAATTTTTATTCAATTAATGATCAAATTTATCCAGAAAGCCTTATTCTTAACAAAACAAATATTGATGATAAAGGTGTATATCTAGATATGAACATAAAATTAATAATTTATTATTAATAAATTATTAATAAATATTATTTATTAATAATATTTATTATGATATTATTATATCATATTAAATATTATTAAATATTATGTTTAAATATTATTAAACATTATTAAATATCATAATATTTATTTATGTATGAAGTATATTTCGATGGATACAGATTTCTATATAGAGCAATACCTTCAGAATTTAAAAACGAAATGTTTGATTTGGATATACAACTCATTTTAATAAAAATACTTATAAATGTTTTTAATTGTTAAATATCGAAAATAAATTGTTTAAAAAGTAAACAATAAACTGTCATAAATTGTTTTAAAGTTATCATGATTGAATAAAGTCCCTTCTGTTGTTAAAGAGACTTCTACAATTATTTTTGACATAATTGCATTAGCAATTATTAATAATTAACATATTTATAAATCATATTCAAACTTTCATCTGTTTATTGAGTGATTGTAATATTATGAAAGCAGCACAATCTATATGTAATGGTAAATTTATAAATGCAGGACAAACGTGTATAGCTCCGGATTACGTGCTTGTCGAGCAAACAATAAAAGATGCGTTTATTAACGCTCTGCAATACGTTATAAACGAATGGTATCCAAATGTTGATGATAATAATCACATTCGTGATTCATACGGAAAAATTATCAATGAACATCACTTTAATCGGATTATGGGCTACTTGAATACCGACAAATATTCTGGCGTAGTATTTGGTGGAAAATATGATCGAGAGAAGTTTGTCATGTATCCTACAATCGTAAGTGATCCAAGTGATGACCATCCCTTGATGAACGAAGAAATATTTGGCCCAATTTTACCAGTAAAATCGGTATCAAATGTTGAAGAAGCAATGAATATTATTAATAAAAAACCTAAACCATTGGTTATATATTTGTATACACAAAACAAAAGTATAACAAATGATGTTGTTAACCGAACATCCAGCGGATCAGTATGTGTGAACGATTGCCTTGTACAAATTACAATACCCAATGTACCATTCGGGGGAGTTGGGTTGAGCGGTATCAATAAATTGAATTGGCACGATAGTTTTAAGACTTTTAGCAATAGAAAAGCTGTCGTTAGAAGATCTGATAAGTTCGATATTGTCAATAGAAAATTCCTATATCCACCACATACAAAAAGGAAGGCAAAAATAATGATGGATATTATTGAATCCACAACAAGTACCAAAACAATCATACGAATAGCTTATATATCATCATTTATTGTGGCGAGCGCTGTTTTAATTTCATTTGGATTTTTTATTGGAAGGATAAACAAGTAGTTGAATTACATATTTGTCTGTGAAAACATTTGAGCCAGCTAATATAGACAGCGTTTTAACATTAAAAGTAACTGATACAAATTGATTTTATTTCCCTACAATACCAAACACGCCAACGAAATAATGATCTATTTTGATAAAATTTTCATTTTAATTCATAATAGCTAGTTTTTGCGATTGTTCAATATTTTTTTTAAATTCCATTAATATAATGCGGTTACAGTTTACCATATTAAACAAAGTTAAAGTAGTCCCGAAATTGTACAAACGTAATGGATTTTCTCTAAAGTTGCAAATTATTTATGGAAATAACCGATTTTTTATTTAATAAACATAAATTATTTTAAAATAATAATTTATTGATAGATTACGCGACATTTTTTCTCAGCTTTTGCAAAATGGTGATGATGAGATTTCAAGTTATTTGAACGTATGGTGTTTAGATTGTAAGGTGTTTAGATTGGGAAATAAATTAACTGATTAGACTCGACTATTGGAGGTCGAAATGAGCTCTCTTGATCATGTCAATATCTTATTCAAGCGTGAATATCGATTAAAAGGAACCAATGCACGTATTCTTCGCGATCTCGCATTGGAAAAACCGTATGAAGTTTAGGAATGAAAATGAAGAATCGACAAGTCGTTTAGCTAGTGGTTAAGTTAACCTCAGCGTTTTTATTTTTTTAAATAAATTATGTTATGCGAAAATTATTGTTCGATGATCAAAATTGAAATGGCAAGACGCCCCGCATGAGTTAGAAAATTTATTGAATTTTCGATTCCTGTTTGGAATCATCATCAGAAATTGTAATTAGTTAGAACACTTAGCTAGAAAATTTATGTGTTCTAGCTAAATACAATTTCTGATGATGATTCCAAACAGGAATCAAAATTTAATAAATTTTCTAACTCATGCGGGGTGTCTTGCCATTTCAATTTTGATCATTTAACATTGACCTCGAGCACCTTACGTTTCCATGATTATTGTTCGATTTCATCAAAACCTTATCACTTTCAAATTGAAAATATATAAGAAATTTTATTGATCATTGACTCTAAAAATCTCTCCACACTCTGCATCATAGAGATGATATACAGTTACGCTAGATGTATGAATACAGATTTATGTATATGACTATTTTAAGAATTTCCCAAACCGATACTTGTGACCATATCTGTTTTAATGTATGATTTATGTACACAATAAACTAAGTAGAAGCCAACAATTTTAATTAGATCCGTTTAATTTTTATTACTACATACCATAAATTGGATACTATTTTTTGCTGTATGTAAATGGATACTTTTAGATCGCTACTTATTTACGATTTAAATACAACCAACAAATTGACACAATTTCACTGATAAAAATTAAATAGATGAGATTAACAATATTTTGATAAAATTATATTATTTAAAATTAAAAATTTATTTATTAATTTATTAATGCTAATATTATTAATTGTAAAAAGCAATGCCCGAAGCAAAGTTCTTGTACATCCTCATCATCTTGGTCGTCAACTTACCACCAGGCTACCATGCTCTTGCCCTTTGAATCCGTGGCCAGAATGATGACAGCATTTTCGCATTGGATGGCGATGCTAACGTTTTGGGGTTGATATGAAGTAGCACTTGAATCCTATTGTTTTAATATTTTTCCTATCTCCTTAACAATAGCCAAATCCGAAGAGCCCATTGATCCATAAGTCTCCACTCCAAAAGTGTGGAGTCAATATTGATATTTGTCACCTCAATATTTTCTTATTGTCAATTAATTAAATTATTAATTAACAGTTAATAGTCCATATATAGACAATTGAAAGCGGATTGTTCAATGATGAATATAATTAGAATTAACATTTTATTTTTTAATAAAAAATAAATAGGATATTAGCACATTAATTTGTTAATTTCTAATTACCCTCTGCGTTTTCTCACTAATACTTCAACAAGGGAGTCATAAGCGGTTTTGAGATTTCATTTTTATTACTCTTACACTGAGTTAGTTAATTTTGCTAATTGTGGGTCAATCAGATTTTTTATTTTATTTTATTTTTTATTTTTTATTTTATAAATTTATTTAATTTGGAAAATATTTGTTTCTTTATAGAAAATTTAGTTGCTATGTATCACATTAGCATGAACTATTAATAATAAAATTAAAAATATAAATTATTGTTTCATTTAATCAAACCTTTAAACCCCTCACAAAGGACCCGCCATCTCTCTGCTAGTTAAGTAAAACCACTCATTTGCCTGAATAGGTATAAACATAAAACAGTGTTCATATAATGTGAGACTACATATACATCTTTATCATTCAGTGGGGACCTCATATTTATTCCATAATGTCATTTTTAATCATTGACGAAATGTCGCGAATTTCTGAAATTTCTGTATTACTAATATGGCAGCAATAATAATAAAATACTATCATATTATATTTAATGAATTATATTTAAATATAATCCTCCAGAATCTGCTCATAACTTTAAAATAACTGTATTATCAAGTGTATTATAATGCCTATCTTCAACATAAAAGATAGACATCTCTCTATCTTGTTATAATGCAATAATTTTCTAGGTTTGTTTATTAATATAATGCCTTTTTTATAGTATTATTGATATATAAATATCTGCTAGCTCAATAAACTTTATAATATTATGTTTGCTAGTAATTTTAAAATATAAATTGACATTAACATAAACCGCAATTTTATTAATATTTAAATTTTATGTTTGATTCACACTATGAGTCTTAAATTGTTAACCTTTTTATTTTTTTGTTTGATGATATTTTCTCTTTCTATACGTAAATTATTTCTACAAGAATTTTTGCGTAATAATACGACATAGTGACTAATATTGTCCATTTGGTATGTATATTTGAAATATATAAAGCCCTCATCTGGCAAATATTTACTTTTGGTAATTGGCAGTCTTAAGTAACGAACATTACAAATCACGTTTGGTAAAAATATGCAAAATATGAATCTCAATGTTATACTCAGTGAAAATACACAGGTTGGAAAATTTTAAATTATATGATTTATAATCAAGTATAACACGCCTGCGACAGATCATGAAGACATTCTACGTATTGTAAACACTTTACAATCCATTAAGATGGTAAACAAAGGAATCATTCAATTTTATGACATACAGTTCATATAAAGGTCCATTGCTAAGCCATCGAAATGATCCCACATTTCTGATCATTTAAACAAAAGTAAATCTGCCACTCCACATTGTTATAATTTTGTACCGCTCATCTTTTTGAAAAGAGGTCGCCAAGATAATTGCATGTTAGTAACAACATGAAGAGATGCACTATGATTTATAATTAAGATATGTTGAAAGGAAGTTCATCAAAAGCACCGTGGCCAGGAACTAGTTATGATAAATATATCCCACCTATTTTGTTAAAAGAAAGTCTAGCAAATTTGTGCTTATTGTAGAAATGATAAATTTACAAATTTTATATGCAATAGTCGCATAAGATGTAACAATACGTTTGCATAATTAAATCAAATTAAATCAGCTAACTGAGTCTACGTATTGTTATATAATTATAAAATAAACAAAACATAATAATGCTAAATCAAAATTTAATAATTAAATAATAAAATTAATAATTGTTTTTAGATTTTCTATAATTTAAATCAAGTTAAAAAATAAAAATAAAAATAAAAAATAAAAAATAAAATTTAAAATAAACGTCATTTTTATGAATTGACTAATAAATAACAGACGTTGTATCAGAATAAGAATTAGAGGTCATCAGGAGGAACTGCTATGCTATCAGGTTTCGGCCCCTAACTCCTCTACCCAACATAGCAGCGGGGCCAAATACATGCTAATGATGTATTTCCTCTGAAATAACTATCTAGTATCTTATTCTAATGCAAAGTATATTATTTATTATCCATCCATAAAAATTTGCCACTTAAGAGTTTAAATTTATTCTTTATATTATTGTGTTGATTTATATATTTTACTATTTTCTGCTTGATGTTATTTTTATAGTAACCTAGTTTAAAATATGTATCTATTAAATTATTTAAATGATTTTTAAGAAAGCCAATATCATTACATATTGTTGCAATTCTTAAAATTTCATTATTTAATGTATTATATTTTATATTATATGGTATGCATAAATGCTCATGCAAAAATATGTTTACTTGTAAATTTAAATATGTCATCTTTACGATATAAATTAATAGTAGTTTTAGTTAATGTTAATTTAATGTTCATATCTAGATATACACCTTCTTTATCATTAATATTGGTTTTGTTAAAAATAAGGCTTTCTGGATAAATGTGCTCACTAATTGAATAAAAATTATTAGAATTAAATACACATATATCATCAATGTATCGAAACATATATTTCATATATTTATATTGTTTAGATTTAGTTTTTACACAGTTATGAACAAATTCATATTCTATAAAGCTTAAAAACAAGTCAGCTATAATTGGGCTACTATTACCACCCATTGGAACACCTTTTACTTGTTTAAATATAGATGTCCCTACTTTTAAATAATTTTGATTTATCAAAATATTTAAGGATTCTATTAATTCAATTTTATCCATATATTTATATTTATTTGATGGTTTAATTTTTGTTAGATAGGCGTTATAATTATTATAACATATATATGTATATCTTTTTCCGAATATAAGGTTAATTAATTTTACTAACGCTTCTTTAATATCTACTAAATCTAGATTTGTATAAAGAGTACTAAAATCGTATGTATTTATATTTTGAAAATTTATTCCTTTTGTCTGTTCTAAAAATTCTTTTGTAGAATTAATACTGAAATAGTGTTTTATACCAGTATTAATTTCGATTACCTTGCAATATTTTTTAAAGTGTGCTTTAAAAAATAATGTTTTGGCATTTCTGCATGAATAAAATCTCATAAACTTATTGGATGTTTTTCATTTCAATTACAGTTCCTGGTAAATTTGTTATTATTATCGCCTGTAGTCATTACAGTAAGCTTTTTTATTATCTTTTTCTTGTTTTTTTTATTTTTATATTCATTTTTTATCATATTTTCATTGTCTAGACGCAGTTGGATCTTTATTTAATCTGACAGATTTGTAGAAATTAACTATTGAAGTTTTAAATTGTAAATATTCTGATTTATACAAAATTACAGGCATTCGAAAGAACAATATCCTCAATATTTAGTGCTTACTTAATCCAACTAATAGCTTTGTTTAAATCATTAAAAATATTACGGCTGTTCGAGCACTTATTACCTCATATGTTAGGTACTGGACCGATTGGAGAGGAAGATAGAATGCTAATTACACTTCCGTTCAAATTTGGTGGACTCGGAATTTATAACCCAACCGAAAGAGGAAATGTGGATTACGTGAACTCGTTAAAGATGTTTGAGCTTAATAGGAATAGCTGTCAAAATTCTGTTCTTCTGGATAATCGACGAGATTTGCTGAGCCACATCCGACATTCCAATTTTAGCAGATGGGCTCATATTTCATCAGGTCTCATCTAATTCTCGGAGAGGGATCTTGCTTCGATTCTTAAAAATGCCAATACAACTGGAGCGTCGTCATGGCTGAATCCAGCGTATGACCTAGCGGGTACATTTCAAACTTCGAGGGAGTTTCAAGACGCTGTTGCAGTACGATATGGCTGGCAACCAAACTCAATGACAAATAAGTGCCCTTGCGGTGCCGGATTTGATATTACGCATGCCCTGTCATGCCCGACTGGAGGATTTAAATAATCCTCCAGTCGGGCATGTCCGTCACAATATTGTAATCGATTGAATATCTTAATGTTTAAGCACGTTTTGTAAGTGCGTAATAAAAGAACCCCAACTTAATCCTGTACCTCAATCTATTGAATTCGATAACAATACAACATCGCGAGATAGAGATGCAAGGGCAGATATTTCTTGCAACGGCCTATTTGGAATTGCTACCGACCGGTCTTTCATGGGTATATGTGTTTTTAACTCTTTGGCTCTGCCGTACTCCCTATCTAGAATATCAGACCTCTTCAAATACACGAAAATCGCAAAAATGCAAAATATAATGAATGAATAGTGAAAGTCGAGCATGCATCCTTTCACCCGATTATATTATCGACCACAAAAGGGATAGGTCCGACAACGAACGCTGTACTGAAACAAATATTAAGTCAGATATCCACTCGCACTCATTCTTCGTACAATGATTGTATACGAACCTTACGATCAAGGATCTCAACCCTTATTGCAAAGGCTGTTTCAATGTCGATAAGGATGAAACCTTACGCATGTCAGAAAGCAGACATGTCAGAAAGCAACAACCAATGATTACACAAAATCATAAATAACGTTTTAAGTTTTATAGTGATAATAATATAAGAGCCCATTTGCGGGTAATCCGTAAATTGTAATTGTCTGTTATCAATAATAAATTTTGATTATTAAGAAAAATTAAAATATTACAATCAATCTTCATTAAATACTAGAAAAGTTAACTACATTGTGAATCCTAGGAGCAAACTAATGTTATCTGATTCAGAAGACATTGTGTGGATAGGAATCAAGTTAGGTCTTTGTTCAAGAATATGACACTGCTCTTTTGGTAATGAATTATGAGTTCAGTTGACAACTGCTAGCGAGGAGATAATGTTATGACTCCAATCATAGGGGAGGTATATTTATTTTGACTCATATTTATTTGACTCATATTTTGAGTATATATAACGCAGCCTAACCACTTCATCCGACTGACGATGACTGCTGGGTGGTTAGGAGCGTCTCGGAGTGATACATTAGACTGATGGAGCTGATGATCGAAGTCCAGTCATTTAGCAGCACATATGGATTTAAAATCAATCGTAGCCATTTTGGGATCCTGGACAACAGTTTCAAGCGATTTTTCGCAATATCAGTATATATAAACGAAATATGATTATTGGTCTCTATCAACAATATATATAACCCATATATCTATGTGTTGTTCCTTTATCAGCAACCCGGAGGACGCACTGGATAGCTCCAGCTAGGACACCATATATACTCGAAATATGAGTCAAATAAATATATGAGTCAAAATAAATATACCTCCCCTATGATTGGAGTCATAACATCATCTCCTCGCTAGCAGTTGTCAACTGAACTCATAATTCATTACCAAAAGAGCAGTATCATATTCTTGAACAAGGACCTAACTTGATTAATATCCACGCAATTTCTTCTGAATCAGATAACATTAGTTTGCTCCTAGGATTTGACGTTGAAAACGTTTCGATGTTATAACAACGTTACGATGTGGAAACGTTGTTAAAAAACTGTCTGTGTCGGTTTCTATTAATTCTTAGCTATTTATATATGGAATCTGTCCAAATCGATCCCGAATCGCTGCTTCCTGACGGAAATCATATATATAATTTTATATCTGACTGTGTTAAACTGTGATCCGGGAGCTAATAAGCTTCAGTTTCATAATTGTAGATGTTTCCAACATCTACAATTATGTAGATGATTACCTCGGTTGATAATTATTTGAAACCATGGAATTAATTTGTAGTTTGTGACACGATTCGTTTTCGAGTGAAAAATTTTCTAATCAATTCCTGCTGATCCGTTTAGTAATGGATCGCATATGCTAAATAAAATAAAAAAATCAAATAAATTTTTATTAAATAAAATTTAATTATTTTATTAAATATTTTTATAAAATTTAAATAATTAAATAATAAATGTTTGAATAATAATAAACAATAAATAATTTTTATAAAAGATTTTATCCAGTAAAATTTATAATTGAAATTTTAAATAAAAGTCAATTTCCATGAATTGACTAATAAATAACAGATGATGTATAAGAACAGGGATTAGCGGTCATCAGGAGGAATTGATATGTTATCAGGTTTCGTCCTCTATTTTTTCGTCCAACATAGCAGCGGCACCAAATACATGTAATGACGTATTTTCTCTGACGAAATTTGTTTAAATGAAAAAATTTTTTAACCTTGCATTTTAGATTTCATTATTTTGTAATATTTTGTGACAACTTTAAGCAATTTTCGTCGTCTTTCAGTTCTATCTATTCAAATTTAGTCATTTTATGTGGTTATACTTTATTGTGACTTCACTATATTTTAAGTTACTATGGTTACAACGCTTTAAATTGCAAATTTGAAACTTTTTATTTACATTACACTATCTTAGGTAAGTAGCATCAACGCTTTCTATAAAATAGGCTAGATTTTACGATAGCGATTAATATTTTTATTCTAAAATAAAATAGTGTTTTCATTGTATATCTGAATACTAAGTAACTAATCTGCACACTTATCAAAGCAATTTTATTGAGGTAATAATTTTATTTGTATTCCTTATTGAAAATATCATATTTTAAACGAAAAGTAAATAATTAATTAATATAATTAACATAAATCAACATTAATAGTTTAATATTGCATAGTATCAGATTAATAAATTATATCGATTGTTTAAAAATATCTAAAAATATTCACACTCTATATTATTATAATCATATATTATTATATAATTACGCCATATATCATTAAGACCACTGTGGCAAAAACAGCCTGAAGACCACTGTCGCGAAATAAGTATGAATACCATCGTCACGAAACCAGTCTGAAGACCACTGTTACAAAAATAGTCTGAAGATCACTGTCACAAAAATAGTCTAAAGACCACTGTTGCGAAATCAGTACGAAGACCACTGTCGCCAAAAGTCTGAAGACCACTGTCGCTAATCCAGTCTGAGACCAATGTCGCTAAATCAGTATGAAGACCACTGTCGTGAAACCAGTCTAAAGACCACTGTCGCTAAATCAGTATGAAGACCACTGTTGCGAAATCAGTATGAAGACCACTGTCGCGAAATAAGTATGAATACCATCGTCGCTAATCCAGTCTGAGACAACAGTCACAAAAACAGCCTGAAGACCACTGTCATGAAACCAGTCTAAAGACCACTGTCGCTAAATCAGCATGAAAACCACCGTCGGGAAACCAGTCTGAAGACCACTGTCGCGAAACCAGTCTGAAACCAGTCTCCAAACCAGTTTGAAGACCACTGTCGCTAAATCAGTCTGAAGACCACAATCGCGAAACTAGCCTGAAGACCACTATAGCGAAACTAGTCTTAAGACCACAGTCGCGAAACCAGTCTGAAGACTACCGTCGCGAAACCAGTCTGAAAACCAGTATAGAAACCAGTCTGAATACCACTGTCGGGAAACCAGTCTGAAGACCACAATCGCGAAACTAGTCTGAAGATTATTGTTGCGAAACCGGCATGAAGATCACTGTCGCGTAACTAGTTTGAAAATGTGTCTTGAGTCGTTTTTTGAAAAAATTTTAGTTGTTGTGCAGACAACATATGCAAGCGAGCTGTTTCATGTTGAGTTGATTTTGTCACCGATAATAGCGCAACTCGTCCAAAGACGAATTGCGCTACAGATCTACGCAGCATACCTAGTAAGCAAAGACACTTGCTTAAAGTGCAACTAACGTGATTACGTAATTTGAGGTAATTAGATACAATGATGTCTTAATCGGTAGTTTTCGACACAGTTTTGATTGTTACATCGTCTATTGAATATGAAGGGACATGTTTAGCATATCTAAAGTGAAGATGCAAACATTTGTTTGGGTAAGTATTTACAACGACACCAATCATTTTGTCGATTTACGTCTTCTTGTAAAAGGTCAGTTTCCGCTATGTCGTCAACTGTCCTTCTTAATTTTCAAGTCTTCTGCGTAGAGAACTGAGTAGCAGCTAATTCACCTTGAATTAGCTGCTACTAATATGCTGTTCCCTCGGTACACTTGACGCATTTAGCGTCAAGAGTACCGAGGGAACTACGCAGCATACCTAGTAGACGAAGACACATGCTTGAAGTGAAACTAACGTGACCACGTGATTTGAGGTCATTAGATACAATGATGTCTACATCGATAGTTTTCGATACAGTTTTGGTTGTTACATCGATCGTCTTTGACAAACCGAAGAAAATGACATCAATATTTAAGTTTGCTACCTTGCGGCAGTCCAACTATTATTAGTAGTAATTATATTTGTTACTGTAGAATGACCCTGTCTAAATCCGTGTTGGTTGTTGCGGAGAATGCTATTACAATCGAGGTGATGTGATAAACACCACGTAACAACGCGCTTCATCACTTCACAGGCTATGCATGTAAGACTTATTGGTCTGCAACTAGAGACAAGGTATCGGTTGCCAATTATTAAATAATGGTCTGATAATAGATTTTCTCCAGTCAGAGGGAATAGTACTGAATTTAATTGAGTGTTGAAATATAAGCAATAGGTTTGACCACAACAGTCTCTAACTCACGAAATAGTATAATAGTGACACCGGCTCCTTAGTTGTAATACAGGTTCCAGCGAAACCATATTGCAGATGTTATCTAGCTAACATACTAATAAAACTGTTACCATGTTTTAAAAAGAATCATTTAACGTGGTAAATGCGTGCCAGCGCACGCTTACATGGCCACAACAAAACAAAAATCTAAACCATGTGTCGAGAAGGTGTGAACGGATGAGGTGTTTGAATGTGATAAAGGAGGGAGCGCGGCGGATGTCGAGAGTGAGTTGATTCCGGGCGAGTGGGGCGGCAACGAGGAAGGATCGGAGACCGTAGTTGTTGGAGTAATTGGGAACGTTGAGTAAGATGGTATGACGGGAACGCAGCGATAGCAAGGTAGGGCCAGTGTCGTCTAAGAAAGGAAGGCTGATAAAGGATGGGGAGCCGACAGCGATGAGACGAAAAGTTACGAGAAGAAGGCGGAGTTTGATGCGGATGTGGATGGTAGGCCAGGAGAGTTGGGCAAGATATGTGGATGTGTGGTCGAAGCGACGGAGACGAAAGAGCACTCGAAAGGCGGAGTTGATTATTCGTTGTAAGGGTAGGATGATGGATTCTAGAGAATTGGCGAAAAGACTAAAGCAATAATCGATTTTAGGGAAAAGAAGGGATGAAAGAAGATACACACAAGAATGGAAGTCGATAAGGAGGCGGATACAGCATATGTCACGGATAATTAAGTTAGACGAGCGGACCTTTTCACGGACGAAGGGTTTAAGGGAAAGGTGATCATCGAAATGGAAGCCTAAGAAAGTGAGATTGTGTACTATGGGGATGATCGATGAGGTAAAGGATACAGTAGGAGGAGATATGTTTGCTTCACGGGGAAGGATGCACATTATTTTGGACTGGTCCGAGTTTAGAACGAGATGGAGATTGGAGATTGAATCCACATTATTTTGGACTTGTCGGGACAAACCATGCTTCGGAGGAGGAAGAAAAGCCGTAATCATAACGAAGGCGAGAAAGGAGGACGGAGTGGTCGACAATGTCGAAGGCGGAGGAGAGGTCGAGGGAGATGAGAACACTATATAGAGCCTTGTCTCGAGAAATGAGTAAGTCGTTGTAAACTTTCATGCGGGCGATTTCTGTGGAGTTATTAGAGCGGAAAGCGGATTGAAAATGATGGTACAGATTGGATGAGAAAAGATAAGCGTTGATCTATATTAATATGAGCGTTCTAAGAGCTTAGAAAGAGTAGGGAGTAGTGAAATGGGGCGATAGCTAGAAAGAAGGGAAGGGTTGAGCGATTGTTTCTTAAGGAGGGGACGAACGATTGCGGATTTCCAGTGTGAAGGGAAGATACTACTGCGGATGGACGAGTTAAACAAGGTTGTGAGAAAAGGGGATATCGATGAGCATGTGGATTTAAGTATGTTGGTAGGCAGGGGATCGGCAGGTGAGGTTTGGTTGGGCAAGGACATGAGGACAGATGAGACTGGTTGGTGAAAGAGGGCTAATGATAGAGTTCCGGGAAAATTAGGCTAGGCGGTACAGAGTGGGATAGGATAGAGACCGGGGTGAGAGAGAGCAACGTGGATACTTTAGTCTGGAGAAATGATGAATAATCATTGGCATTGATGTTGCACGGTGAAGAGGAAAAAGTAGGGATTGAGTTAAAAGTATGATAGAGAGTCTTAGAGTTGAATAAAGTGATGAATTTATGCTGCCAGATGGAGTTGTATTTGATACGTAGTAGTTGAGATATCGGCAAAGATAAAGTTAGGAATCACGGAAAGATTGCGTGTTCGAGCGGAAATCACGTCTGAGAGAGCGGTGATAGACTCGAAAATCATGACGGAGTCGACGCTTTGAGGTTATGCATTGGATGTTAAACCATGGGGGACGGTGCAAGCGACGTTGTGGGTGAGGCTTGAAAGGCATGTTGTACTTTACTGCCCCAATGCCCTCAGTTTGACAAACGAGTATATAACTGACGATGAAATATTTACCAAATATGCATTTCGATGCCTTATCACATGCATTTTATTACTTTTAAATAACTGTGTAGGTCGCGAAGTAAGCCATGTTATTGAACCCTTATCCGATGCGTACTTCAATAATCATATTTCATAACGGAGTCTACGTATTTTATACGATATGAATAAAAATAAAGATGAATAATAAATAATTATAAAATTTTATACAATTTATTATTATATCGAATTAAAATTTAAAATTGAAATTTAAAATAAAAGTCAATTTTTATGAATTGACTAATAAATAACAGACGATGTGTTCAAACAAGGATTGGAGGTCATCAAAAGGAGCTATTATGTTATCAGGTTTCGGCCCATTTTCCTTAACCCAACATAGCAGCGGGGCCAAATGCATGCTAATTACATATTTCCTCTTATTAAATTACGTAAATTCCTGCTAATGACGTATTTCCTCCGTTGATAATTATTAGAAACCATGGAATTAATTTGTAGTTCGTGGCACGATTCGTTTTCAAGAATCGTTAAACGGATTCCTGCTAATCCGTTTAATAATTGATCGCATATAGCGACGCATTATTCTGTATCTTATATTCTGTATATAGAAAGATGTATGGGCCCTTAATGTACATGACATTGTGACATAATGTCTAATGTTTATTATCTAGGATTTCTAGAATAAGCTTTTCTTTATTAAATCAATAAAAAATTTATATTAAACATGTTATTCGCAAATGGAACAACGTGACTAATGACAGAGTAGTAATGGCAACGTGATGATCTATATATGTAACACTCAATAGTCAACTTAATCTTATCCATTTATCCATATTGGAAGCAACAAAATTGGCCGTAAAGTAATAAGACCCTATTTGAGATCATATTAATAACGAGACAATTTGAGATCCTCTTAAGATTTTATATAATTTATATTTTTATAAAGTCAAAATTTAAAATAAAATTCAATTATATGAATTGACTTATAAATAACAAAAATGTATCGGAATATGGACTATAGGTCACCAGGAGTAACCTCTATATTTATCAGGTTTGTGCCCATATTCTTCGACTCAACATAGCGGCAGTGTCGAATAATGATAATGGCGTATTTCTTTGATGAAATTTGATTATCTGATATCTAATTCTAATACAAAGTGTATTATTTACTTGCATCTTTGAAAGTTTTCAGTAAAGAGTAATATTTAAATTTTTACATTAATGTTTTAAATATTCAATATAATGTATTATGATTTTCACACCATTTTTTCATAATCAAAGTTTATTGTTGGTGAATTTAATTAATTATTTAGGTTGTCCCTTTTCAACATAATTATCATTCATAACAACTGTAGTATTTCAAACTTTCTGCGTTTAACTTTAGTATTTTGAGTTTCTGAAGTACCCGTTTGCACACTGTGCAAAATGCGTTTGCACACTCAATGTTCTTTTAGATTGTCGAGGTTATGTTTATTCTTTCGAAAATAGTCACGAAGGTACTGAAAATTAGTTTTCGCAATATCGAGTGTTTTATTATCTAAATGATTTCCATAATTTTGTCAATGTTTTTACATTTTTCCTCATCACTAATTTGTATAATTATATTTTATTCCCGTTATATTTGTATTTGATAGATTTTTTTTACATTTTACATAATTATATTTTGTTTAATTACGATTTTATATCTCAAATTACATCTTCTTGAATTCATGAAATGAATTTTACATTTTTCCTCATCACTAATTTGTATAATTATATTTTATTCCCGTTATATTTGTATTTGATGGATTTTTTTACATTTTACATAATTATATTTTGCGTAATTACGATTTTATATCTCAAATTATATCTTCTTGAATTCATGAAATGAATTTTACATTTTTCCTCATCACTAATTTGTATAATTATATTTTATTCCCGTTATATTTGTATTTGATGGATTTTTTTACATTTTACATAATTATATTTTGCGTAATTACGATTTTATATCTCAAATTATATCTTCTTGAATTCATGAAATTAATTTTACATTTTTCCTCATCACTAATTTGTATAATTATATTTTATTTCCGTTATATTTGTATTTGATGGATTTTTTTACATTTTACATAATTATATTTTGCGTAATTACGATTTTATATCTCAAATTATATCTTCTTGAATTCATGAAATTAATTTTACATTTTTCCTCATCACTAATTTGTATAATTATATTTTATTTCCGTTATATTTGTATTTGATGGATTTTTTTACATTTTAAATAATTATATTTTGCGTAATTACGATTTATGACAATTTTGTTTCTAAATTCTTTCGTGTCGATTACGTGTATAGCTACTTTACTGCATTTTATGCAAAGCTTTGAAGATACCGAATTAATCATGTTTTTGCTTTACGTTTCTTCTGTAGTGTTCATTGTACATTGTGTTCAGTAACACATGCGCAAACTTCTCGCTGCTGCATTTCTTCTATACATTGTCGATTTTAGTAATAAACTGTTTTTTGTTGTTGTATATTACAGATTTTCCATTGACTAGTTTTTACTGCAGATTTTACCCCGACTATTCTGAACAGTTGAACAGCTTCAATTTGTCGTTTGTACCATATATTATAAACAGTAAGTGCATCATACCATTTGTGCAAGGCTAAAGTGGTAAAACAATATTGTATTTTAACTTTTGCTGATTTTAGAGTTCACACGTCAAAAATGAAAATAGCCGTAGTAGGATGTTCCCACGGGGAATTGGACTTAATTTACGAACTGATAAATTCAATTGAGAGTCGCAGATCAATTAAAATCGATCTGGTTCTTATAAATGGAGATTTTCAAGCTGTTAGAAATGAACAGGATATGAGTTCAATGTCAACCCCGGCAAAGTACGCTGAAATGAAAACCTTTTGGAAATACTATAGCGGTAGGAGTAAAGCACCGGTGCTGACACTGCTTGTCGGTGGAAACCACGAATGCTCTAACTATATGTCGGAGCTACCGTACGGTGGTTGGCTGGCTCCAAACATTTACTATCTCGGCTATGCTAATGTTCTTAATTTTAGAGGGTTACGCATTGCCGGTCTAAGCGGTATTTATCATAGTTCGGATTACATGCGGGGTCATCACGAACACCCACCATTCGATAGAAATTCAATGAGAAGTGTTTATCATGTCAGGAATCTGGAAATATTTAGATTAATGCAGTTGCGCGACAGCCGTCCTTTCGATATCATCTTGTCTCATGACTGGCCACAAGGCATTTACCGGTGCGGAGACCAATCAGAACTTTTGAGAAAGAAGCCATTTTTAAGTAACGATATTTACAGTGGTAAATTAGGTAACCCGTATACTGCAGAGCTACTCCAGGCTCTAAAGCCCCGATACTGGTTCAGTGCCCACCATCACTGCAAATTCGCAGCTAAAATTCAACACGACAACGAGCATTTTACCAATTTCCTTGCACTTGATAAGTGTTGCCCTAGACGAGAATTCATGCAGATTATTGATATTGACCCGATTAATGAATCCTTATTTGGAGACGGACTTTGCCTAGATCCCGAATGGTTGTGTGTACTAAGATCAACAGATCATTTGATGTCAACATCGGCTGGAAATGTTTACATGCCCGGTCCCACTCGTCACGAGCGTTTCAATTTTAAACCTAGTCGCCAGGAGTTACAGAGTGTCCTCGAAGATTTTGGTGGTTTGCTTCATGTACCTTCGGCGGAGAATACATTCGTGCAAACTGCACCAGTTAAGCTAAAATGCTCTAAATACACACCATATTATGCATACAGAAACCCTCAAACATTGCTAATTTGCCAAATGCTTGATATTAGAGACCCAATTGAAGTTATTTATCGACAAAGCAATCACAGACTAGTTGATCCCGAGGAGTTGGAAGATGGTGAAATATTTGACGACGAGGAAGTGACGGAAACTTCTACTAATGACTGTAAAGCCAGCCCAACCACCAATACCACAACCTCCACCAGCAGTGCCAGTGTCGTTGATAAACCTGAACATCACGACGAGGTAATGATTTCTGCCGCTAGTTCCAAAAGTGTTGTAGACGGATCCCAATCGATTGATAGTGAAGAAAAGTCATCAACAGCTGTCAATGGTTTTGCACGAAACGTAGAAAGACCATACAATTTCAGACGGGGAAGGCGACAGAGAAACTTCAAGTCTAGTCCCTATAATCGAAATGATCGACATCGTAATTCACTGAGACCCGAATTTCACCACCATCTGCAGCAGCAACAACAACTACCTAGACAGCCACAGGGAAAGTTTCCTAATAACTTTAGCGGCGTTCGTACGAACGTATAGTCTTATTCAGCATCAACGGCAATGCGGTCTTGCATCTTTATATATATAAGTTGTAAATTTGTTATTAATATTTAGCGATGTGCACTTTTAAAATATGAAAAATATAAAAATAACAGAAATCGGGTAGGCCAGGATATCCCCACGGCGTCTAACTATACTTATAGATAAAGCGCTGATTAACTGGCAAAATTAAAACATTAAAGTCATTTTTGTGTTTTGTTAGATTACTCTTTTCGTAGGCTTCAAAACTTTTTTACTATTGCATTCTCGATATATTGACGCACTGTAATCTATCCGGTGTATTTTAAATTTTAATTTATGGTAATTTATATCCTTAATATTTATAATATATTTATGATTCATAATGTATTATATTTGATTCATAACATATTTATTATGAATTATACAAAGAAGATATTATATATCTTCTTTATTTGATATTGTCTATATATCAAATGTACACGCCAAATTCTACAATTCTTCTAACCGTTAACAATCTCGTTTTCCTAGGCTTCCATTTCAACAACAGACTATCACTTAAACCTTTATTTAAAGATAAAGTACGCTCATCTACCTTGATACTCCGCAACCTCCGTCAAATTCGTAGATTGATCGATTTTCCTTCTTGTATGACTCTCATATCTTCTCTCCTTTTTTCTAGACTCGATTATTGTCTCATTTTCCCAAGACTTGATTACTGTCTTAGTCTATTTCCCAACTAACCTAAATCCACTCTTATTCCATTACAACGTATCGTAAACGCAGCCGTCCGAGTTATTCTCTGTCTTTGTCGTTTTGATCATACATCTCGTTATCTTGCTTCAATCGATTTGCCTACCATTTATTCTCGTAATCAAATTCCTCTTCTCGTTGCTTTCCGCCTTGTAACTTTTCATATTCCTTCATTTATCAACCTACCTTTTCTCGACAATTCTCGTCCTGATTACTGTTCTTTGCGTTCCCGTGATTCCCTTCTTTTACGTGTCACAAACTACTCTACCTCTCTTGGCTTCCGCTCCTTCCTTGTGACTGATCCTCGTGGAATCATCTGCCCATTCATATCTTCCAATCAACATCAATGCAGTGCTTTAAACGCCAAATCCAATTCCATTTCAACAATTAACTAATTAATATGTGACTTTTGCTGTTCTTTTTTGTTAGTGGTCATGTAAGCGTGCAGTTTGCACACATTTTGTAAGTTTTTCTAAATTATTATTAAATAAAATTTTCAAATTTAAAAAACTAAAAACTTTAAATTAAGAAAAATTTAATCTTAAATTAATTTTTTTTTGATATGCGAGTCAGAGTTAACATTTTACTGTACAGCAAGCTGATTAGAAATCAAGTAGAATTAATTGCTATTTTTGAGCAACGGTGTTTAATAGACGATGGATTGTTTTAAAAGATATAAAAGCGATAATACCCAAACACGGGTTCCTTGATTTCATCTTAGCGATTCCCCATTTGCCGAACAGAACGGCTGTCTTTCTATTATTTAATCGATTTGGTTATTTCCAAATTTGATAAACTTATTTGATAATTTTTATATTTTATTTAATTATAAATAATAATTAATGCATTTCCAAAATAACAATTTCATAACGTTTGATCTTAGTTAAGATCATCCATGCGCGTCGCGTCGCTCTCGTTGGCTGAAACGGCTGCGGCATTACCCATTCCGTCCATTCCGTTCAGAAGCTCATTAACATCAACATCGATCCCGGGCCCGAGCTCAATCATTTGATTGATGCGTTCCGAGTAGCTCTCCGGGTGCTCCAGACTGAAGCCGGACCCCAACAGACTCAATTCGAATAGCAGAACCACCAAATCCTTCATGGATTTGTCGCCCGTGTCGTAAGCGTGCAGGCACTTCATAATTGAGTGATCGGGGTCGATCTTTAAATTCTTCTTCGTGACCATGTAGCCCGTAGTGCTCGTGTCGCGCTGGGCATGTGCCTTTATTATTCGTTCCATGTTGGCCAACTAGCCGTATTGACCCGTCACGATACAGCATCGTGCGGATACGAGGCGATTTGAGACAACCGATTTTATTTAATGATTTTATAAAATCATTAAATAAATTACAGACGATTTTATTTAATGATCCAAATAAATTGTGTCTCACATATTTGCGAACGATGATTTATGTTATTTAAAGGAACCCGCGAAGCGGATAATGTGTTTATATTACGATCTTTTCTATTTCGTTTCAATGAATTTTATATTTCTTTAATTTCAGTTGTTATATAGCCACTTATATAATCTATTATTCATAATAAATAAATTGTTTTACGTGAATTTTAATTTTCAAGTAAAATAAAAATTTTATTTTGACTTCGAAAAATTAAAATTTGATTTTTCGACAACTATATCGTGGACAGTTGCATTTATTTGACGATCGTACAAAAAGCTAGAAACGCGATTTAAGATTTTAAATTAAAGAATTATTGTAGCTGGATCAAAGAAAATACAAAAGTTTTTATTGATATTTCGCTAACTTCTGTTAGCATCTTCAGAAAATTACATGTTCAGAAAATTAGGTAATTTTCTGAAGATGGTAACAGAAGTTAGCGAAATATCAAAAATAATTTATTTTTTACTTTGATCCAGCTCAAATAATTATTTATCAATAATGAATCAGTATCAACTATTTCAAATTTTAAATTAATTTAATTCCTTAATTCGCCTTAGAAATTTAATGTTAATTAAATTTAATAATGTTAATTTAATTTAAAGTTAATGTTAATTTTGTAAATAATAATTACTGTTTAAATGATTTCAATTTAATTACTGGTTTAAATGAAAATAATCACCTGGCTACCCAGAAACTTGTTAAGCACTTTTTTGGATGTAATTTTGTACTATTTAGTCATGACTTTGAAATGAATAAAAATGTAGTATTTTTAAAGATGGCCCGTTTTGTCAAAAATGTAGTTGGTGTTCTGAAATTATATTATATTATAAATAGTTATATTAATATCAATTTTAATATTACTTATATTTAATATTTCATATTATATTTTATATGATAGTTATATTTCAGTATTATGTAAATATTGAAATAACTGAATGAAAAAATTAATATATTTATGGTTTTAACTTGCTCAATGTATTCAATATCAATTGGCCTTTTCTGTCCTCCGATCAGAGTATCAACCATTATCTTACTTATCGACAATTCGTTGACAGTTTCAACAATCGCCTTGACTAATATTTGATTGTTTTGCAGTTGATATTGAAAATTGTCCGTCTGGCTTTGTAAATCAAATAACTCGGATGTAAATGCTTCTAACTTGCGTTGATTTGTTTGAAATTGATTTTCGATTAGTTCTAAACTTTGTATATTCCGTTATTGTCAATATTATCAATATTAGTGTCAATCAATTTTGATGAATATTGCAAATAACAAATCATATTAACATTTTTAAATCTCAATAGTAGATGTCTAGATTTTTTTAATGTATATTTTTAAAGGAAATGTATATTTTTAAAGGAAATGTATATTTTAATAGAAGCTAAAAATGTATATTTATTTTATAATATATAAATTTATGTAATTTATGATATTTAATTTATAATTAATAATATATTATAATATGTAATTTATATTATATAATCAGTAATATATAATTTATAATATATATTATAATATATAATTTATAATATATCATTTA